>JAVQJD010064191.1:0-39970 GCA_036023655.1 Nannoperca australis | reverse complement strand
ATAGCTGAAAATGAGTTTTTCCAGCTAATTTCAAGATCTTGTAAGTCTTGAATATATTGTCTTATTTCAAGAAATCTTATCAAGAGAATTTTCACTTGTTCCATTGGCAGATTTTTTTTGCTTGTTTCAAGCAAAAATAGCTTGTTTTAAATTTTTTTTACTTATTTTTGGAGTGGTCTTTTTTCCAGTGAAATTGGGTTTGAATATCCAGGCTTCCACATGTGCAGTTTCTGAGTGAGTGTGTGTGTGTGTGTGTGTCTGTGTCGTGTGTGTGTTCATAACCCCGTGCATGCATGCAGCTGCCTTCCCTACAGGGATCCGCTCCTTCAGACCCATTTTCACCTCATCTGCGTTTAAGGGCATTAATATTGCACTAGCCGTGGTGGCAGGGTTAAATGGATGACTGGGGGGAAAGAGAGGGGCTGAATGTTAAATGCAATCCCTTCACTACTCCACTTCCCTCTCCCTTCCTCTCCTTTTTGCTCTGATCCGGTACGACATGAGTACAGGGGTGTGCTGTAGCTGGCACTCCACAGAGACAAGATCCAGAAGCTACAGCAGCAACGTGTGTTCTCTGTTTAGAGGAATATATGATCCCTTTCATCTGCATTTACATTAGCTGCTCCTGCTGTTGTTCTTCTCTCCTTCCCTGTGGCTCTTCATCAATCTATGCATTTGCAATATCCAACAAAAGAGACCAGAAAGAAGAAAGAGAGGATAGCGATGGGATGTGCTGCAGACCTTCAAATGTTACCATAAACTTCAACAAACCTCAGCTTAATTACTGTTAATAATAGAAAGAATATTCTTAAAAATAAATAAATATTTACAAGCTTTTTGTGTCATGTTAAAAGTCCAAAGAGACCAGGATAACGTGCTTAGACAATGCATTATCCAAAGCATCCTTATCACATTAGTCTGCCCAGCTGGGTCTATCATTCTATGCAATGACTGAAGCTTTTCATGTTGCTTTTGTAATTATGTGCCATTCCTATCACTGAATTAATCACAGAGACATTTTGTGGGCTGGTTAAGAAGAAGAAAAAATATATGGGGCAGGGCTTGGCGGCCTGGAAAGACTGACATCAGCAGGGTCACTCGGAGGTTAAGTTAACAGGCATACAAGCTTCTGAAAAATTAAAAGCTTGAACTCACGAAAGCTTCCCTCCGAGCACAAGTAGCATGACCTGGAGGATTTGTGAGAAGAAGGGAGATGGGCATGCAGACACACGCTGCAAACACACACACACACACACAGACAGACAGCGCTTGTGTTAATGCACTGTTGATCAGCTTCCACATGGGTAAACCTGCAACACACGCTCTCATTCTCCTTGCTCAAAGTCAGACACAAACATTCACACAAACCATTCCCAGTGATTGAGTGCTCAGTGGAGTGAGCAGCTGCAGATAGACACCAACAGCACAGATGCTCAGACAACGCTGCTGATGGACGGATCATATCTCTTTCTCTCCGTTTTTCTTTCTTTCTCTTCATCCACACGTGCACACAAGTCCAGCATTGCTTTGCGAAGTGTGAGGTATACTTTAAGTGTTGTTAAGCAGAGTCACGGGGGCAAGGTGTCGGTACTTCATCTCCGAAGTGTTAGAACGCCAATTACAAAGAGTGTGCATCATTGGCAGAGCCATGGCTGTAGGTTTGGTTTCAGAAGGAGGGGGTTCAATGTAGTCAGTGTTTCATAAAAACCTTACGTGAATGCTATCTCCTGTGCCTTATGTCCATTTACATCTATTTAACAAATACGTTTTGACAAAATTGGTTATATAATAGAATATGGGATTTTGAAAAGTGAGGGGAACAGAATCAGAATCGGCTTTATTGAGCTTTATTGATTATGTTTATGCATACAAGGAATATGGAATATAAATATTTTACATAGTTTACTCTTTCATTCCTAAGTGGAAATTATACCCTTGAGCTGAGCCTAACCAGCATGATAAAATAAAAGTCAACCTAAATTTGCTAACACCCAAACATTGTCCTTAATTCACCAATTCAACAATTGACTAAAGGTTATGTAAGTTTAAAACCGTGAATACATGTAATGTTAAACATGTTGTGCTTCTTGCTTTATCCTTGATGGAAGAACTTTGACTACTAGATTGCTTATTAAATGCACCTCACACCTGTCAGCAGTGGCTTGTCTGCGAACAAACTTGTTTTGACAGCCGAGATCCAATGAGTTGATACAGAATAATGAGTCACTTAGCAGTGGGGGGAAAAAGCAAGCTGCCAAACCCATCTTCCCCTATTGACTATCTGTCTCCACTGACCGTACAGACACTTTTGTCCATCTCAATTCAAAAACTTCTCTTTGAAACGCTTAGTAAACACAAGATTAGTAGAATATCTCAAATAAAGTGTTTGTGAGTTCTGAAATACAAGAGAAAAAAATACATCCACACTTGAAATGTTCAATTTCAAGTTTTAGTTACGGTATATTAAAGATGTCCTTGGGGTAAATGTAAAAACATTCCAGATTTTCTTCGACGTGTTGGACACAGGTGAATAAAATGTGGCATTCATCATACAAAACTCTATCTGAGCCCCCCCCCCCCCCCCCAAATTCCCCAAACCATATGCCATTTCATTTTACATGCTGTGAAAAGTGAATAGGATTCTTCAGTTATTCATCTCTTGTCACACTATTTTTAGGTTTCCAATAAGAAGGTTGTCATTGTTGCTGAGGTTAGGAATTCTGCAGAGTAAAACTACACAGAGAAATCGTGCACAGGTCCAACAATCACTGTGGTTTGCTTGCTCAGATGTGACTGCATACTGTCCCTATTCCCCCGAATACAATGAAGCACAGACGGACTCATTTACTCAGTCTACACTGCTAAGCCTATGCAGATGTGACATGGAGTGCTGAAGACCTTGCACAAAGCATACATAACTTACAGTAAATGAAGATGAAAAGTGTATATTCATACTGCTAATTCCCTGAACTGGATGAAATAAGCATTTTGGTGTCTGCTTTCATCAAGGTGTAAAACAAGAAATGAGCACAAGGTAAACTAAGGAAGGGAAATATAGAGAAACTTGAAACTTGAATGTATAAAAAAGGTTTTATTTGTGACACAGAAGGCTAGTTTGTAAAAAAAGAACAGCTCTGTAATCCCAAATCTAACAATAGGATTTAAGTGAAGTAAAATACTTGCCTAACCTTTCATTTTCCCACAAAATCTGACGTTTGAAATCAAGCAACAAACAGCACATAATGAAGGAAAGCAGATATCTAAAAAACTTGAAATTATCAGCGAAGATATTTAAATACCTCCTGATTTTCTAAATATCTCTCTACTCTCACTCTACTGTGCATTGATTTGAAACCAGAGGAAACAGCAGCCATCAGTGCAAATGGTGAGGGAGACAAGTGTGTCATTTATCTTTCCACCTCCAGGTTAATTGACAAGATAATTACAAGACTGAGGTTGTCAGCCCTATTTTTTTTTTTGCCTTTTTTTTCTTGAACATGTGCACATGTTTTGAAGTGCAGTTCATTATACTAGCAGCTGTATTTGTTTATTTATAATGAGCAACTACATGGGTAATTTTTGTCATGGAAAACTTGGCTCCAACCAAGCTACTTTTGTTATTTTCCCTAACAAACATGCCAACAGTCTCTAACACAGTGGCCCTGCTAGCCAAATTGTTTCACAAAAACATTGTGAAAACATAATCAGATGACACAAACAGAAACAAATGTCAAGTTGAGTTTGTGCATAGTGCCAATGCCATGTGAAAGAAGCCTGCCAAATGGGGTAATTATGCATTTAATATTTCAGAAATAAAATGATCAAATATGATTAGCGATTTCAGTAAATGCACCCACTGTACAGTAGTACAGTAGTACTGTGCCTACAGTAGAACCAATATTCTATCATCATTGTCAGTTTCAATGAAGTACCACAAAATGAGTGAAGGAAATTGTGTCTTTACATCTTTTATTGTTGAGCAGACACAATAATGCCTTGTCCAGTTTGCCATGAGATAATTTCACCAGACAAAGTAGGCTTAAAACAGCCCACACTTACCATGTGGTGCAGTCCTTTGATCAGTGGTAGCTGGGCTGTGCTGACGAAGGCTTACCATTGTTTAAGACTTAATATAGTTACTCACGGTCAAAGGCTTTTTTCAAGTCCCTAAGAGAAGTGGCATGTAATAACAACACAGCTATCAAACTCTTTTTGTAAGAAGATGAGAAAAATGTTTAAGATGACTATACATTTTCACATGCTTTGTATTTGTCTTTAGCACAATAACAATAAATAAACTTTAATTATGGCTTGTGCATCCTTGTTTTATTTAATTCCTCAAAAATGTTGGCACCTGACAGGTAGTGTGATTTCCACAATTTGCGGTTTAATTGCTGTGAATTATTGCATGAAGACTGACAGTATGGGCCCTGCGATTGGCTGACAGGTCTCCTCCAAGTAGACAAGTAAATAATAGGCATGGTGATGGGAGGTTGAGCTTTATTGAATATTTTTTCCATGGCAACACTTCAGATTTTCTATTTTGCCAACCTTATTTCACAAATTTAACATGATTTTTATGGTTGGTGCAGTCTTTGTAGCCCTGCTCTGCATTTCAAAGATAAGTGGTGTTTATCTTCTGCAAAACACATACTCAACGCTCCCTAAAAATACCCTGAGATATTACTGTACTGTAAAGCTCAGGTAATGTTGTACACAAGAAGGTCCTCAGAGTATTAGCATAAAAGTCTAGTACAAAGGACTGAATGATAAATGTGGCAATAAATGTAGGGGAATTAAACTTTTTTCAAGCATTGTTCTGAACAACCAGACTTCTGAGTCTAGCCAAGAGGATGTCAAGTGAGTCATTCATTTTGTCCCCAGGGACTACATTCAAGCCTTCTCATCTCTGCCGTCCATTCTCTCTGTGTCCTTCTCTTTCTTTCTGGTGCTGTGGCTTTCTTCCTCCCTTGTTCAACAGCTGTGTAGCAGGGTTAGGTCAAAGGAATCTCACACACATGCACACACACACGCACACACACAAGGATGGGCTACTGTTAGGCTTTAATGCAGCTGAGGGTATTGAGGCACAGGGCTGGATTTTCCCATGCCAATAGTTAACTGCTGACTGAAACTGTGGGGAGACCACCACTGCCCTTTGGAATCCCTCCCCTGGCCCCTGGCCCCTGGCCCAGAGGCTGTGTCTTCTCCCCTGCTGGGACATTCAATGGACTCTGTATGTGTGTGTGTGTGTTAATGGCTAATCTCAGGAGGAGATCTGTCATTCAGTCATAAGCCATTCAGCCACCAGCCTCAACATTGCAGGCCGCCAGTCCTCGCCCAGGGCAAGTCATCTGTCTTTAAAAGACAAACTGCGATCTTTTCTTCTATCGTAAAACCTCGGCTTATTTCCCTAATGGTCAATTTTTCTTTAAGTGCTCTATTTCATTTCCTGAAAGTCACTGTCTTTGTAAATATATCTTTCTACCTGTTTTTCTCCCCCCTTCTGTGTTTAAGGCTCACAAAATTACTGTTTGCCTTCCTCTGTCCCTCCCTCCTTCCGTCCTTGCCGACATCCATCCAGTCGCAGGGTTTGTGTAAGACATCTCCTGCAGAGGGAGTTGAAAGCATTCCTCTGCCTCCCCTGTCATCATGGCTTATTTAATAACTATCCCAATAAAGTCAACAACAAGGCCCACGATGCAACCCCCCTTTCCAATGTGGGCCCCCAACCCTCGCCCTCAGGTCTGATGAATGGGGCCATCAGGCATGCCAGCTGCCCCGGAGGTGAGCAGGCTGCCCCCGCCAGGCAGCCAGGCCACCGAGCCAGGGGGAGGAAGTGGAGCAGAGCGGAGAGGGGCAGGGCAGGGCCGGCATGCCAGAACACACACTAGGCAAAGCTTGGACAGAAAGAACTAGTGGAAATATGGAGAAACATGGGGAGGGCCGGTGAAGCAGAGGGGTACAGGATGCACACGCAAACAGGGGGCCAACATGGGCGCCAGAAACACAGTGGGCAGTATGGATAAACTCACAACATGTTTTTGCACACTGCTTGCTCATGAATTTCCACTTCTCTTGACAACAGTTGTTCCATATTCTGCTAGGCAGGAATTTCATTTGGAAAGCAAAAAAAAAATGGAAGAAATCCAATTCAGAACAATTTGCATTTGTACAATGTGTTGTGCATTAATTAGACAAAATTTAAATCTTGTAAATGCATCATGGTGGTAACTCAGGAGCACACTGTACACCAAAAGCTGATATGAGCCTCTCATGTAGCATTGTAGGTGCATAAGTTACATTGTGTATGGTATATTTTTGCATTTGGTGTAGCACATTTAGGTCTGTGTGTGTGTGAGAGTAAGACAGAAGGGAAAAGAGAGGAGGAATAAAGGAGGTATACTATGAAGCCACTTTCTGAAATAATGGACCAACATACATTGTCCATGCATATGCAAACATTGGGCATGTATATGCATTAACATGCGAGGCCACACTCATGAATTAAGAATAGTTTGTGTATAAGTGTGTGACGTATGGTCATACAACACATATGAGTGACTACTGCTCCACATCTGGTTGTTAAATACTTAACCAGAACTATTCAGAAAACATGATGACCATTGATTATTGGCAGGCCAAAGCTGTTTCCATACTACCTGTCATAATTCTTGACTCTGCCCAAATTAACAACATGTGATCCCCTCCCATCCACTCCTGCCAAATAGCTAGCCATGCCCTCTATTCATTACACGGCAGTCTCCCTGTGCCATAAAGCCACTGCCAGTCCTGCGTCTGTTGTGCAGACACACAGTAATGGTAAATTGGTCAAACCAACAAAGCTGGCTGAGAGAAATTTTGACAGAGTGAGAACAGAGCAGAATCTGAATGTTTCCCCGTCGCACATGAATCTTAAAGTAAAAGAGGATGACATCTAGGATGAGGGAATGTTATTCAACTGGGATTGTGCATCAAGGCTGCAAAGGACATATGGCTGAGGCACAAAAGT
Source organism: Nannoperca australis (assembly GCA_036023655.1). Classification (NCBI taxonomy): domain Eukaryota; kingdom Metazoa; phylum Chordata; class Actinopteri; order Centrarchiformes; family Percichthyidae; genus Nannoperca; species Nannoperca australis. The sequence continues at coordinate 32,958 of JAVQJD010064191.1, read as the reverse complement.
ACAGTATCAACATTCACAACATCATTTTTCTTAATCTAAGCTTCTAGGGAGAGACTGGCTAGATTTACTCAAGGATAGTTTGCCCGCTAGAGTCTTCAGACTACCGATACTTTTGATTTGCTGTGGAGATTCTGTTATATTCCCTAGCAGCAGCTGGGTTAGCTGATTTCCTAACTGTTAGAAAAATCTTTTATCTCCATCCAGCTCACTTTTTCTCTTTACGTTCCCATCCCTCCACCATTGGGAAAATCTTTATTTTTGTATCCAAGCAAACATTTTTACAAATGCAAACAGGCTCTCTGAAGACAGCTTCAGAGGCGAGACCTGCCCTGTACCTGAAAGTGTAGCAGCATGTCTCTCCTGGCCCCAGCCCTCAGAGTAAGCACAGCTGTGTTGAATATTTCCCTCACTCCTCAGTTCATTTGAGGGTGATCTGAGCCCAGTTAGCCCCCAGGACATTGAGCGGTAAACAGGCCTGGCTATCAAAGCAAACCACCCCAGTCAGAAAGACTGCAATATGAGCCTTTGACCACTGAAGCTGTGGATGCAAGCAGGCAGGCAGGCAGGCAGGCAGGCAGCCGGCAGCTGGGCAGAGCTTAAAGGCTTCCTGACAGCGGCTGACTTGACCCAGTGCTTACAGTCTGAGAAAACAAGATTCTCTGCATCATCAATGGGCAGCAGAAGGATTGTATGTCCACTGTATCCATTACTGTAATCACTGTACCCTAAGTGGGAAATTACTTTAACTAACTTAATAATCACCCTGGCACTAATTGGCTATCCACTGGAAAATTCTGTTGGGGGGTTTATTTCCCACAGATTCTGTAAAAGAAACACTATTGCTACAACTTTTTATATACCCTGGTCACATATCTTTTATATAGTTACAAAATGAGTGCTGACCGCCAACAGTCTAGAGCCTTTCCATCACTCTCTTGCTATCCTTCAAATTTTCCAAAAAAAACACCCTAATTTCAGTGTGCGTAACAACACAAAATCAAGGCAATTGGCAAGAGAGGGAAATCATAAAAGGCAGGCAGGGTGGCACAGTATGGTTATTAAAAAAGTGAAAGAGCTGAGGGTTATCAAACAGAAGTACATTTCTGTATCAGGAGAATAGCCTCATCTCTAAACTGCAGTTCATTAGGTACAACTCTTCTTCCAGTCATCTTCAGGTTAGTCATTTGGCTGACGCTTGACCACACAAGTCATTCATTGAGGGAAAAAAGACAAACAACTGCTTTAATGGCCCAGCGTCCACGTGGCAAAGAGACAGAGGAAGCAGGCAGTAAGGCACCAGAGCGGCCATACTGCGACTGCCCACATCCTTAGTTCGACCCATCACCTAAACACAGACTTGTGCTCCAGGGGAAATGACTGGATGCATTTAGCTCTCCTCATCACAGAGTACTATTCATCTTCAAGAAATAGCATGCTCTGTGAGGAGTGTTTAACTTGAGAGCGTCAGAGGAGACCAAGCTGATGTCCTAACCACTAGCGTCTTGTTGGTTGTGGAAACATTAAACTGGAAAGAGTTCCTCTGTCTTTTTAAAAAAAAAAAATGAATTTGTAGCATGGATCTGCATCTTGATAAGTATCTCCATTTAGTAAACTGATGTATGATTGAGAAGCACAAACCCAGGATCAGTGTCATCATTGCACTCTCATATTAACTCATTACAGCGTGCAGAAGGCCACCGCTCTAGGGACAGATCGTCACCTCTGTCAAGTTGTGTCAAACTCTATAAATGTCTCTCTGCACACAGCAGAATAATGTGGCTGCATTATTGGAGGGTCAATGCTAATTAATGCTAACAGGTCCATCACAGCCTGCCCAAAGTAAACAAAGATTAAGTTCACAGAATTTATGTTCACCACACTGACACACATCTGGAAACATCATTTGTCAGCGCAATCTCAGTCAATTCTTTTCACACATAGAGCATTAAAGAAACACATGTTTGATATAACTGTCTGCTTTTGTAAGCTGTTGAAAAGTATGGAGTGAAAAAAAATCACATGGAAACACTGAGTTCATGTATTTCTTTCACACACACAGCTGGGCATGTTTTGCCGAGTATGTCACCAAAATTAGCCGTGATGTCAAGGATGGATGTCCCTCGGCAGGCCGTACCTCAGAACCTCCCTTCAGAGGACTTTAAGTGGAATGGACTTCATTTAAAGACTGACTCTTTAACCACAGTCATTGTGAGAGAGAATACATTTTAAAACACTTTGTGGGTTGAAAACCCTTTCATGTCAAAGGAATGACAAGAGTTGTAGAGCGAAAGAAGGAAATATTTTACGGGAACGAATGAAAAAACAAAAAAGTGCGAGGGGGCACTTAAAAAATCCCCTGTCTTGTGTGTCCCTCAGGCCATGACCAATTCCACTTTTTATATGTTCAGCTCAATATCCTTTCATTTCTCTGGTGTTTACAAAGTCATTTCTGCAGAGGACTTAACAAGATCTTTGAGCTTCATTGGTTCTGCTGGGAAAACGCATAATGATCGTCTTTCACTAAATCGGATGCTCTCTCATTTTTTTACTCTATCCATGGAACAACTTCCTCCTGTTCCTTTTACACTTTCTTTTCTTTCCAGATAAAGTGACATTTCTTTGTGAATGGGCATAAAAAGCTACAATAACTAAATTAAAGAGAGTCACAGAGAGAAAGACTGTATACGTGTGTGTGTTCTTGGTAAGCTCCTCAGAGGTGGGTAAAGGCTGTGAAAGGCCACATTGTTGATGTCAAGGCCAGTCAGCATCAAAGGGCTGATTCAGGTTGTGAGAGGAGTCTCTCTTTCTCTCTCTACACTCACACACAAACACACGCACACACACACACACACACACACACACACACACACACACACACACACACACACACACACACACACACCCACACGCTGTTATGCTCAGGCCCCTGAAGACCCCAAAAAACATCATGGTTTACTGTTCCTCCTCACAGCCAAAGAACAATATTTGGAACTGAAGTGTAAACTCAGAATGAGGTCAAGGGGCACACAGTAACATGGTTCAGTGTGTGTGAGAGGGAAAAATAAAGTGAGCTACTTCTTATTTCCCTGACTTCCAGATGACTTGGCTCAAACGTATCATTCATGAATGATTACTGGTAATGTTAGGGGACTAATCTACTTTTTTTTCCTTTTAAAATTCCCACTCACACTAACCTCACATCAACTCTGCACAGGCACAAATGGTTGTGTTTGGGTATGTAAATGATATTGTTCACAAAGTCCTTATGCGTCACCCCGCCATCCTGTATAGACCAAGGGGTAGGAAAAAACCCCAGGGCATATTGAGAGCTTTAATTACACCCACAAAGTGCACTATGCTGGCGACTCCTGTGTGTGAGCGTGCATGTATGTTAGTGTGCGTGTGTGTATGGGGGTATAAGTGTACGAATTAGTAAAGTTAGACACCAGGAGCTGCGCCACCGTGTCAGGATGAGGATTTAACGAGCTTTAATAACAAGCTTTAATGAGCTTAATTAGGAATCCATGCGATCCCCATGGTAACGCCTCAACCCCACAGAACCCGGCTCCGGGTCTGAGGAGCTTTCAATTGGATTACTGTGGCTAATGTCACTGAGACACAACAGTGAAAACAAACAGAGTGCTAGAGGAGAGGCGGGTGAGGAGGGGATGAGGTGGGTTTGAATGGGAAAAACAGGGGACGGATGTCAGAGAAGGACCTTTGGCAGCCGAGGAATACCTGCTGAGGGATGATGGGAGGAGGAGGGATAACCAGCAGAACCAGTAGGATTAGTGTCGCTCAGAGATTTGGCTTATGCACAGTAGACACAGGAGGACGAATCCCTCCCTACCTTCATACCTTTTACACTTCAGTGATAATTGTGCTTCCAAACCTAATTAACCCCTTCATAGACTCACACTTATTTTTTAGACATTGTCCCTAACTTCTTTTCCCTTCCCTCATTTTCACAAAAAAGGTGGATTTTTACTGGCCTGTTTTTGCGTACAATGCGAATAAATGTTTTAAAAATCTAAATGGAAAAGTTTAAAAATGTATCAGAAATCACAGCTGTTTCTTGTTAAATTTCCAACAGTGTGCAAAGCACATTGGTATATTTGAGGGTGAAGGGAGCAGTATATTCCTGCCACCCTACATTTCATTACAGAATTCCAACTGAATGTAAAATAAATTCTTACATGGTGAGAGGACAATAATGAAGCCATCACAGTTTCATAAAAGCCTTATTAGGAGGGAAAAAAACATGAAATATCACAAAATAAGAGTCACAGAACAGATACGGATGAGTTGCATGTGTTATTTCCATAATGTAATCTTGTTGCGAATAAAAGTAGTTGTTGGAAATGCACATTAATTAGCATTATCTTTCCAATTTTTTTTAAAGTTTCCGTCCGACTGGTGCTGCATTTCAAGGCTAACCTAATCTCTGTCAACCCTTTCCTTCGTCTGTCTCTCAAGGATCAGCTTGCCTTGCGGTGACCACAGGGAGGATCTGTAAAGTGCAGTCCAACAATGACTGAGTGACCTTTCAGATAAGCATGATAAAGCTGCCCATCCCAGCTCTTCCCTGTCCCTCTCCTGTTATGCGCGCACGCACACACACACACACACACATACATACACACAAAAAAACATGGCTGCGCACACACACAGAGGTGACCACACGCACGGGCGTATCTGATGACCTGCTCTCTGACAAGTCCTCCCTGAGGGATTTTTACACATGCACACACACATGCACACAAACTAGTCCTCTTCTCAGGCGTGGGATCATGGGGTGTGGCAGGTAGGGTATCACTGGACCCTGGGAGCTGGAAAAGTAAGGGGGGGGTGACCTTAGCGGTTATGTAGAGGTCACGGAGGTCTCTCAGACAACACAGTGCATCTATACATCGTGAGCTGGGCTATGCGGGGAGGTCATCTTTCACAGTCTATCTGCTGGATTCTCCCATGCCTTTACCAAGTCCCTTCATGGTCTCGCTATATATAGTTCCCTCGCCTCCCAGGATTCTTTGTGATGTCCTGCTATGGTGGAAAGCGTCTGGGGCTCATCATTATAAATCAGCCTCTTAGAGGAAATAAAATTTTAAAGAGCCTCTCCCTGGATTCAAACTGAAGTCTCCATTAGTGAGGCCAGAGCAAATGGTTGCTTGCATGGCAACACACAGCAAATCAACACAACAACCCCTTTAATCACCCTTCAGTCCTTTTGTTCTCCTACCTATCTTACTCCCCTCTCCAGGCGCTCAGTGATAAAGTCCAGTAACGTCTTTAAGGAGGAAAATCCTCACAAGTATACGTTTACCACCATCATTTGATCTAATACATTGTTCATTGCATCTACTTCTCCCGAGTCCTCACCTCGTATATGCTGCATAATGTGAAAATAGCTCACAGAGATATATTTTTCTAACCTTGCATAGGTCTGCATAGGTCAAGGGAGATTAGTGGGGAGGAGAGGAGGAGAGTGTAAGCTCATCTTATCATGCTGTGGTCTCTGGCAAGGGGCAGGACTGCTGACAGTACACAGACAGCAGGCAGTGGGGACATGCAAAAGGCAGAAACACAAGCAGGGCCACACAGCAGGAGTGCCCAGAAAGGCACTGATTAGAAGGCAAGAGTCCGACAACAGAGCTTTAAAAACAAAAGACGATGCAGCGCAATATACCAATTTCTGAGGACACATGAACACACACACAAACAGGCACAGACTATGATTTCATTTCGTGTCAGCCTTGAGGGAGGGCTGAACTACTCGCCTCATCATCCTCCTTCTCGATCGCTCTGTTCTTGGCCCGCTGCACGCCTCCGGGGCCAGCGAAGCCAGCGATTAACGACAACAGGGAGAGTGTGTATAAGTGTGTAAGTGTGTGTAAGGCCTGATCGTTAGAGCGGCCAACTTGTGTAATACAATTACAGAGGCTGCAGAGAAACTGCTAATGTGCACGCAGGCAGCTCTGTCATATGGATCAGGTATTGAGTTTTCTATGCTTAATTCACTTTCCAGCACACACATGGGTGCATTAGTTAGATTAGAGTAGCGGGAGGGGACAGGAGGTGGGGTTGGTCTACCGCCGAGCCAGGCAGATTTGTTTAGTGGTGGCTGTCAATTACAACCCTGACCCTTGCACTAAATGGCTGCTCATCCCGTAGAAAAAAGAAAAGTAGACAAAAGCCAGATGAGATTGGTAAAGACATTGCCATTTGCTACAGGAGATAACAAGTGGCATGTTGTGGAGTAAACAATGGTCAAAACACTGTGCATAATGCTACACCAATAAAACAGAGTGCTGGGGCCTGAAAAGGCAATGTGACCATCAGTAAGATTAGCCAGGCAATGTTATCACTGGAATGCTGCGGTAATGGGACGATACAAGGCCAGTGGTGGATGGGTACTTAAAAATATGAAATGGAAAAAAAATTATTCGATTTGCTCTTTTGAAAAGTCTCGTGCAATTTAAAAGACTGATTGTGGATACAATCACTCAAAAACTACTTAACCCCTTTTACTCTTTATGGATTGCATTGTGCTACTTGCAATGGAAATGTTACTAACAAGACCATTTAAAATCCAGGTTTAATATCTTATGGTACAGTAAGTACTCTTAGAACTTTCCTTTTACATGTGTAAGACTTATGTTGTTATATTTTAAAATATTTTATTTTCAGAAATTCAGAACATCTTTTGTGCATCAGATTTTATTTCTGTTACTAAACTTCAATGTGGAAATAATGCATATTATATGAAATATATATTTAATCACAAATTTTGGTGGATCAAACACATATCTGGATATGGCCTATATTTCTATTATTTTACAAAGCATCACATATAAAAAGCAAAAAAGAAGTTCAAGTAAGTGCACACTGTATTTTAGTTATTGCTGGAGAGTACATGCCTCCTCACATACAAACACATTCATCCATGCGTCTTAGCATATATGTAGAAACATGATACAGAAGCTGTTTTTCTGAATCTGGAGCCACTCATCTCAAGGGAATGGGACTCAGGAAGACACAATCGTAATGCTAGTTAGAGAATCATTATAACTGTCATCCAGAGAAGAGAAATAAATTAAATCTCACAGCAGCTTTTTTTCCAGTAGCAAAATGGGCAGCAGGAGGGGGCCGCAATTTCCACAGTAAACACATACAATCACAACAAGATGGCCAATGCAGCTCAGCTCATAATTGTATCACTGAAGTAAGATGAGTGAGTTTTAGGAGGGGGGAGAGCATTATTGCTGTTTGCAGCTGATTAAATTAAAACGTCTGCTTCACTCCCAAGAGACCACCCCGATACAAAAGACATAGACTGTCTGCATGTTCCATGGGGCACGCATGGAACATGCGTGCCCCATGGAACACGCCTTTGTAAACCTTTGTAAACTTTGTACAAAGGTTTACAAAGTAACAAATAACTTTGTAAACCTTTGTAGGCTCTCACTGTATCTTTTTTCCAGCTTCTTCCATCAGTGTGAGAGAGGAGAGCAAAAGGGAAAGAATGAAGAATCGAAATGAAGAGTAAAGTTGGATGTGACAGCCTGAGCAGAGAAAACCTTTAACCACTGATAGATGTTAGACAGCTACATCCCCTCATTGTGACACATCCATCAAAGCGCTGATCACTTTTGTCCTCCCACTTGTCCAGCATGCTTGTTTCGCGCCTGTGTGTCAGAACTGCTTTGACCAATCCATTTGACTCCATGACCACTGGCTTCACGCAGAACAGCGTGTTAACAGAGTGACCACTGACACTCGTTGGATTTTACATGCCCCGTCAAAATTCCTTAGACAGTATACTGCATTCTGTCAAGTTCTTATTAAAACAAGCTATGGCAAAAGAAGGCAAATGGAAGCTACAGTGTAAATATTCCAGCTTGAATTTCTCATGCCTTCGCCCTCAAATTCAATCACTGTGGAAACAACTGCCAACAAGAGAAATGGCAGTCAAAACCAAAACCAGGTTGTGCCTGTATCTGGTGTTTCACAGAAAAGCAACACAATAAGGTTCAGATTACCCTGTCAAATTTCCCAAGAAATTGCAGGAGAATGGAAATATGCATATACGTGAGTTGGTAATGCTCTAAGCTTACAACACAATCCTTACAGCACAGTGGTTTGTTCCACATTGTTGTATTTGTTCACCAGATTTTCTGCCTTTTTCCATGAACACAAAGCCTCACAAAGCAGCCTCAGAATAGCTGTGGGTTATGTGCCTGGATCCTGGATGCTCTCATCCTGTTCATCCTGTGGGTGAAAACCATGCGGCTTAGGAGTGGCTATTTTATCTCTCTCTCATTTCATTCCTTGTCTCCACCTTCTCTTCTCCTGCTCTTCCTTTGGCCGGTATCATTGCTTTGGTTGGCGGGGTCTCGTGCTTGAGCAGGCTGCTAAATAAAACATTTGGCATGGAAAAACAGCGATAACAAAATGTGGTTAGCAGAAAGCTGAAGACTTGTAAAAACAAAAATGCCATAGTAATGTGCAGCTTTCTAAATGCAAAGAATGTGTGCTGTAGAATTTAAACATGCAGCTACTGAAGGAAACTCATTGGGAGGTAGGATTTACCAGTGCACTGCTCCTTCCTTTACACAGCAGAGGGTGCCCTGTGTTGCCCTCCCCCTCCATGTATCTCCAGTGTAACCCCCCCCTGCTTTTACCTGACGGATCAGCTTACCTCACATCAGCCTAAAAACCATGGGAACCCCTATGCATGGTGTGTCACCACTGAATTATCGGTTTCCGCTGCACATGCTCCGGCATATCTGCAGCAAGCCATTATGGTGTATCAGTTTACAGTTAGTGTGCTGACTCCAGTGCAGCTGGTGTACTGTATGGGGTCATAGTTTATAGAGGTCTGGAATTAGAGAAATAAGCCTGTCATTTTACTAAGCTCAGTCATTTTTTCCAAACAGAGATCACATTTTTCCATCAACTTGACTTGAGGGAGAGCAGTTCTACTAAACCTTCCACTGTGTAAAGAGCAATGCTCCCCACCTAACTGATGGGTAGGTCAGCATAATAATAAAAAACCCAATCCTGCTAATAAAATCAATATGTATGCACAAATACTTTTTTTTATGATCCCGGTTATTCATGGTAGTAGTAGCCATTTAAAATGTATCAATTGGTTTGAAAGGGGATTTGCAAATGCAGAAATTGATCCTTCCTGTTGTGATAGTACTGAGGGCTTGCTTCAATCTGTAGGCAGCTCAGTGAGGTCTCATTGTAGCATACATGCCACGGTAAATGTCTGTACCAATATTTTGGGTTCCATGCCTGAACGGAATGGGAGCCTGTGGGTGATAAACAACAAACAACAGTTGTGTTTACTGTGGGAATTTCGAGCGAGGATGCTCATCTGTATACAAAAGAGGGCCAATTCAGACATTTGACCTGGTTTAGGAAAAACTCCTGCATTTCTTTCCCCTCTCTCTGCATTTCAGAGCAATCATCACAACAACATCCATTATTCACCTTCTGCCTACTGTTTGGTTTTCTCTTTGAAAGGGGCAAATGCACAGCTGGAGGCTCTCCTCTACTGCCAATCTCTTACACAAGATTCACATTTATTGTACAGCGCATATTTCCTAATTTGGTAAAGTAAGCACTCTTTCAGCCAATGATGACATTCATGCACTGAGCTACAGACATGTAGTGAATTTGAGGTCTCCTATACTTGACTTTGATCAATCCTTTCATGTTAGAACATCATGTAGGACAAGCGGGGACTGACACTTTGAGCTCATTATTAATTCTGACATTTACAGCAGTGAACTTTCAGAGCTGCGCAGACTGCTTTCTGTCATTATCAACCTCATCACCATAGTATTCATTATGTGAAGAATGCATTTCAATCAAAGACAACACAGCCACTTCTTCTCCGTGTGGAACCCCCTAATTTGGCAGATTTTAAACATTAGAAGCGCTTTTTGGTTCCCGGACAGACTCTTGAAGAAGAATACAGTACAGTTTGCTTTCTTCGGCAAGAACACAAATTGTAGCAGCTTCGACAGTGTGCTTTACATGTTAGGAGTAATAAAGTAACCCTTCACCGTGGGGCTTCTGTCTGGGCCCCATTTAAATGAGACCCATTGAGCTTGCCCCAGTTAAACACTGTCTGCCAGTACTTAGGTCATCGGGGGACTGATCATGGAGATATGGTGTGCACACACACACGCTGTACAAACACAGGAAAGTGCTGACACCCAACAGCAATCTCGAGTTGCAAACCATTACTGGACTCACAGTAACAAAGCCCAAAATTAAGAGAAAGAGGTCACGCAGTAGGGTGTTTGGCAGTAACGATGATGGTGGGGTTGGGTTGGTTAACTCTGTTCTGAAACTCTTCTCCTGCTTTCAGGCCCTGATTGTGGAAACAAAAAGTTTTCCAAGATGCTGGTGATGAATTCCACAGTGTTTGCTGAGACTTGTACAGAGTAATTACGCAAAAACAGGCACAAACAGCCATTCATCACACACTTTCAACAGTCAAGCATGATTTCAATAGCATCATTTTTTAAAACATCTCTGACTCTTTACACACATTTTGACTCTTCTCTGCTCTTGTCAACAGGAGTACATGGAGGGTGGGGGTGGGGCCGGGTGGATTAATCACAGAGTGCATACCAATTGTGAAGCTTTAATTTAGCACCTCATTTAACTCAGTAAAAACAACAACTTTACAGGCTGGCATTCTGACACACATTTAATTCTGCCCTCTGGTAATGGTCTGCTCTGTTTAAAAGTCTGTTTGGCAGCTCTGTAGATAACAGATGGAAGAAAAATGAGGGGAATTATGAGAAAGATTGATTTCCTGGGGATGAATGGTCTGGTATTCACACAGATTTATCTGAAACAGACTTTCTCGGACTCTGTTATTATTGAATAAACACACACGCATGCATACACACACTCTGCCACCATATGCAGAGAAACAAGAACATGCGCGTACAAAGACACACACATACACAAGACTATGCTCATAGAGAAAGCCAAGAAAACAGAAGCACACTGAATTATGTGAGTCAGAAGGAAAATGTTGTATAAGGTTGATAAGAGGTGAAAGAGTGCAGACTGTTAAGGACACAACTATGAGTTTCTTTTTCAAAAGAATCACCTCTCACTCCCCAGATTTAACTGAATAAATCTGTAGGTTGAAATAATTATTTCTAACAAAGTAAGGTCCAATGTACTTCAGTCGAATAAGCCGCCTTTTCTCATGCCCTTTCCCTAATGTCTTGTAAAAATGTATTCCTTCAGAAGAACAAGAACAGGCATTGTCCGCTTAGGCGTCCCAAGCCAATCTCTAAGGAACCATAATGTAAACCAGAGACTGTAACTTCTCTTGTGGCATCTCAAAGCAGACACAGGAATGGATCAAAAAAGAGAACGAGGGAGGGGGGCAGGCGGATAAAGTCCCTCATTTGAGGCCCATAAAAAACAAGGAGGCACAAACATTTATCTGTGGCAATGCTTTCATCGGATGCTTTAAGAGCACAGAAATAACAGAGCACAAGATGCTGATAAAGTGGAGACAGGAAATGGGGTGCGTGGGTCTCCTGCTCTCAAGTTTCAGCCGGGGCCAGTGGTCCCATACCTGCCCCCCTCCCTCCTTACCCCTCTCTCTGTTTTGCTGACATACATAGACCACAACCCTCCCCAACCAGACATTAGTGCAGCGTCTGGAAACCACCACCCCTCTTCACAATGCAGAGATGTGACACATTCAACAACAAAATGAAGCCAACGCAAGTACATAAAATGTGTATATGAATGTATCCACTTGACGGTTTGACAAAATACACGCCAGCTTGGCAAATAACTTATTACAGATGAATACTGTTCCTATTCTTCAGGAAGGCTTTTATATATTTGCTTTAGTCCCATTCCACTCGTGAGGCTCCGGCTCTGAGCACAAGACAGGGCAAAGCCAGGATTAAGGATTTAGCTTTGTCAATCAGAGTCAGAACAGAGGGAAAGATAGCAGCTGTATTTCCATTCTCGAGAGCTGCCTGGATTTCCATAGAGACACGAAAATTCAGGTGATTGCCAAAGCCTCCACGCTGCGTGTGTGACTCAGGTGATATGAGTCACCATTGACATCATCGCACTCATTACCGCCTCAGTGGTACGTTGGCCTTTCTCATCAGACCTGAACATATAGCCTGGCTTTAACATCAGATGTGCCCTGACAGCGACAGAGAAAGGGACTGAAATTGTTACGACTGACATTCATACTCAAGACTGTTTTAAGAACAATGACTTTGAATTATCATCTATTAAAGCAACTGTCTTAATTTAAATAAATTGTTTGTTTTATTTGGAATTTTGACTCCTTAACAACAAATTGTGGATGTTGTTTTCATGCTTCATACTTTTCTTTGAAGGTATTTGACATATGTATATGTAGATAGGAAGGTGAGTTTAGCTTAGTCTCACTTACTGGATGTCTATGGGATCAGCTCTGGATGAAGGTAGGGAAACACATATTTTCTCCAATACTTTTTGTCATAGTTTTTTTTATAAGAAACATTATGAAAGTACTAATTCCACCAACCAGCACTCCTAAAGCTCACTAATTAGACAGATTCTGTTGTCTTTGGATAGAGCCAGGCTAACTGTTTCCCCATTTCCAGTCTTTGTGCTAAGCTAACTGCTGCTAGCTCATATTTAGCATACAGGCATTAGTAGTATCAACCTTCTCATCTAACGCTCAGGAAAACCAGCCCTCATTTTTTTTTAGAAATGTAATGGTATATTTCCCAAACTTTGACCAGTGCTGCTATAGACATGCACACACTGAACTAAGCTCTGATTATCTCACACCTGCATGCAGAGCCTGTGTGGCCTCAATTTTCTGCCTGTTGTCGGACCTTCTCTCATCTAGCTGTGCCATGTTTGGACTCTGCTTGCTATGTAATAGTTAGACAGGGTGTTACATGCTTCATGCTGGGCCGGGCAACCATGACTGCAGGGAACACTGTTAAAGGACATTGGGGAAATAACAGCATTCCCACTGACTTTGCCTTTTACTGCTCATCAGCACTTTGAGCTTTTAATAGTGTCTGTGAGCATACATAAGAGTACCAGCATTCCTCTCTCAAATCCCCCCTAACTCCGTCTATGTTGTGCCCTAATCCTCTTTACTACGTAGAATAGCATGTATGACAATAATATAGGACATTAATTTGTGCTGTGTCCACAGATGATTACATCAGCTAAATTATGGTGAAATGCTGATGATTATCAAACAACGACAATAAACATTAAGAAAAGCAGAGCTAGAGGAATGGACCAGGTTACTAAATGATTGGGATGAGTAATTGTAAAAGATCAAAACTCTAAGACAAAGATACAGTGGTAACTATCAAAATACAACTATATCTTTTAGATACTCGTACTCCTGTTCACCTGCGTTTGTAATGACATGTTCTTGTCTGATTTTCTGTTCGGAACACAAAAATGCAGAAGGACATTAGTGGTTGAGCACCAGGGAGGAAGCCATGATGCCAAATTAAAGGGCAGAAGTGGAGTGTGTACTTATACTTACTCATGATGTGCTCTGTCAGCCCTGCTGCCTATAATGGCATGAGAAGGGCCACTTAACTCGTAATCACTTCTCTCTCCCCCTTTGGCTCTGTCCTCCTCTCTATCCCCTTCCTCAACCCCTGATTTTCTGACAGTTGGCTCTGATCTCTAATCATAAATGAACTGTAGATCAAGAGCAGGGACAGTGGTCCACACCCCCTTCCCTTGGATGAGATTCTGCAATCACAGGGCTCTTGGCTAGTAAGAGCCCAACAAGCCTTTGAATGAGAAATGACTGTACCTCTAATGCATCAGCCATCTCAACTTTGAAGAGCCATTTTCTGGCAAAGGGGGTATCACAGGTGGGAAATCAGGTCACCACCAACACCACCACCATCATCATCTCTACAATCATTATGCCCTACCTCATCCAGTAGCGTAATTGAAAGTGGGGGCCTTACAATTATTTCAATTTGCTGTCCAAAACCTAAAAAGCAAAAGTTGCCACAATATGGCACAGTAATTTATGCCCTGTGGTGCACTTTGACTTAGCCTACTCTCACAAAAACTCTTAGAAACACACACTATCAAGGTGATGCATGTATATATTGTGTAGAGACACAAGTCAGCCATTCTGGCACAGGCCTGCTTGTCAAGTGCTGCTACTTGTGCCGAGCTCTGCTAATGGACTGCTAATAGAAGTGAATGTTGCACTGTAAAGCTCCCCTGTAGTTGAAAGTGTCACACAGGGTGATTAATGAAACACTCTCCTCTCCTCCCCTTTGCGTCCCTGTCCTCGCTCCATATCTCGACGCCCCCCTTTCTTTCTCTCTCTCTCCCTTTCTACTTGGAGGACCCTCTCTTCTCCACTTCTCACCACTAATCTTTCTGTCCCATTTGTGTCCTTGCGATCACCCTCATCTCACTCTCACCACAGCACCTTGTCTCCTGTCTTTTCGTCTGCCTCTCTGGAAGGAGGGGAGATGATAGAGATGACACAGGAATCTGAAATCATTATTACACTCCCCAACAGTCAAATTTATTCGCAAAGCTCTAGCTTTAAATTGCTTCAGGATGCCTCGAATATGATAGCAACAATTAAAATGGCAAAGGAAACCTCCAACAGAAACCTCATTAGGAAAAGAAAGAGGAAAAAAAGCTTTACGGTTTACATTACCGTAGGAGGCATCCTTCCACCAGGCTGGTCAGAAAGCATAAATATGAAGAATAAATGCTAAAATGGCTTGTGCGAACCACTCATATCTGGTGCATGGGCATTGGCAGCAAGGCACTTAAACGTCAGGAGTTTGGTGGTTTTAACAACCTGAGGAGGAGTTCATATTTTGTTTCTAATCACAAAGTGAACATTGTGGGTTTTAAAGGCTGATTAGACTCCTTATCTTTAAATTGGACTGATTGTAGGTTAAATGTATTAAGTCAGACTCAAATATAATGCAAGGATTTTGAATTTCTCCACCCGAATTATATCCTAACAGTGTAGGGAAAGCTCTGAAACAGAATTAAGAGCATTAGGAATGGAGTTTAAATTTAGAGAATATAATGAAAAGTTAAATGATTTAGTAAAGTAAGAATCTAAAATAATCAGACCATTTCTTGGCTAGTCAAAATTTTTTGAGGCGGGTGGGGTTGCATTAAACTCGAATGTAACTTGGATGGACTCAAATTGGACTCATGACCTCAGCATTTCTAAAATCCCGGCTACAGTGACAGTAATTGTATCTGCCTCCACCAGCACGACAAAAGATGTCATCCACCAGATGACTGCAGAACTGTTCCGAGCCCCAAAATAGCTCCATGTATATTTTTTGCCTTCATAGAAATAGTATATGACATCAAGTGGAGCAGGGAAGCAAACTCAGCAGCCACTTTTCACAGTAATTATCACTCACTACCATGCTTCGTCTGTGGCTCAGCTAGCAACCAGCAGGCACCCCTGACCCCACTCAGCACTGTCAGACCATACTGTACACACTGTTTACTTTGCCCTCTTCCTTCACCTGCGCGTAGGGAAGTGTGTCACTGAATCTTAATTTCCTTCAATTACATTAAATTGCTTGGCTTAAGTGTGTCATATTGCCAACTCATGGGCGCTGGCAAAAGACTATCATAGGAGGTCATTTATAAGTACTGCTCCTTACACACAATGTGCTCATTGTGCATACAGGCCCTGTTTATAGAATGACCGTAATGGTTGTAATGTTAGTGGCCCCCAAGGAGCCTGTTGTCAGGCCACAGGGAAGCCTGTTAGAATAATAAAGATATAAAAATAACATTCACTTTTACCTGCATTCTTAAAGCACTCAGCGCTCAGATGAATCTGAAAAGGAGTGTCGTATATGAAACATAGCAACATCTTACTCTGAGTCACGATATTTTAGAAACCATATATAATAAAAAGATCCTGTAACATTTCCCTCCAAAAACAATCCTCAGAGGTCACATCGTCAGAAAGCGGAGGCAGAGAAGCAGAGACAGGAACATGGCGTGAGAGTAAAAGAGGAAGAGAGAGACATAAGAGCAGCATTGTGGAAAAACTGAACTAATCCCAGGGAGGCCAGCACCCTGGGCTGGACTTTCTGTCCAAAGTATCCACTGCCTAACACAGAGATACAGTATATAAATGTCAGTGTTAAGTTATATTAGCATTGGAAATAAAAAAGAAACCAAAAAAACACCTTCAAATGTAATTTTTATCTCATTTAACATACCAAACTTTTGAATGATTTTTTAAATACTGAAGAGTGCCTCAGAGGTGTAATCTTCGTCTCAGTTTGCTGAAGGCTTAAAAATCATCTTTAAAACCACCTTCTTCCCCATGAAGCAGATTTAATATATGAAATCAAGAAAGAAAGTGTGGCTTACTCCTTAATTCACTGGTCAGTCTGTTTTATGGATAATAATATATATATATTCAAATTCACTCATTAGTTTTACATTTACTTCTCAACAAAAAGAAAAAACTGCTTTAAACATATCTTGCTAGTTTTTTTTCCCCAAACATTATCATAAAAAAGAAATCTATATATTGCCATAACAATGTGACATGCTCCATCAACTTTTAAAACGACGTGCACACAGATATGGACACTGCACATACTGTACAGTTCTGCCACTGTGCTGGAAATACCAGAAGTACATCTGTTCTTGCACCAAGGGTTTCCAATCAACCTCCTGTCACAGAGCTCCTCAGCTACCTTTCTGGCAGCTCCCAGCTTATATCTGTCTCAACCTGTCTCCTTTGTCAAGAGTTCAGCAGGTTAATGATCACTCTCATTTCCCAGCATTCACTTCTGTCTGTTGATGTGGCGAGAGCAAGTCCTCTCAAAATTCAAAGTCAGGAAATAAAAATAAACTGCAGTAGCTAGATGAGATGTACCTAAGTATACCAATAATTAAAATATGTTCACATCTCTCCAAAACAAAATACGGAAGTAAGGGATGGTGTTACAAGGAGCGTCGGGGTAAGTGAGCCACTTTATTCACCAGTAGTTTT
This sequence comes from Nannoperca australis, assembly GCA_036023655.1. NCBI lineage: Eukaryota > Metazoa > Chordata > Actinopteri > Centrarchiformes > Percichthyidae > Nannoperca > Nannoperca australis. Next base: position 15,893 of record JAVQJD010064191.1, on the reverse strand, counting down.
ACACTGAAGAAGTTACTCTCCAGCGATTTGAAAATGTGTAGAGCTCATCAGTGCCCAAAAATAGCGGGGGCCCATTAATTAGTCTCAAACAATGTTCTCCTGCTGTATCGACTTCTTAATGGACAGAGAAGGACCTTGTTCGTATTCCCATCTAGTCAATGACACAGGGCTCTCCGGGGTTTTGGAATGGGTATTATGTCAACTCACCCTGCCCTTCAGAAACCGGACCTGTGCTGTTTTTTATTCTTCCTCTCCCTCTTTTGCTCATTAACTATGTAAGAGTGAGATGAAAGTCTGGAGCAGCTAGATAAGGTTGCTCACAGACCCTCATCTCTGTCTAGGATATGTGCTTGGACCTTCAATTAAAGCTTATGTTGCTCTTACATGAGAGCAAAGCTTAAAAAAAAACAAAAAAAAAACATAGAGGCCATAGAAAAATCTGCTACTGTAGATCTTTTCATGTAGAGGTTTGTCTGCAGAGATCTTCTAATTTCCCCCCATCTTATCATGTTATTCAGCCACAGTTCATTTCAGAAAGAGCAGAGAGACCACCTACCCTAATTCAAGAGGCATGCACACTTTGTGGCATCTGACACACATGCACAAACACATACTGAACATTCACCCTCACACAGATGGGATCCTCCTAACTCCCTTTGTTTGACAGACAATCCCACTCAGGAGGGAGTAGATTAAGAAAATGGCTTCAGGTGTTATGGCATTAGCTCAGTGCTTTATACAGCTGACAGCTACTATGGTTTACAAAAAAACCTATTTCAACATACAAGTCTACTCAAAAGGCAAAAGACACACTGGAGGTTTAAAATGTGCTCTCTGGTCGAAGTTAAACACTGAGAAATTAAAACGAAAATTTCCTCCCAGATCCTAACACATGGCAAAGGTCAAGACTATTTAATAGCTTGTGTAGCTTCACGGGACTTTAATACCAATCATGATTAGGGACTGTGCTCTAATGTGTTTCCAAAGAATTGACATTTTATTTTGGAATGGAACTATCTGTATGTATGTGGAAGCAAGTAAGGAAAGAAATTATAATTTTGCCAGTTATTGTTTAAACCCGCAAACCAACCAGCACAGGAAAAAAAATAAATGAGTAAACATTCACCCTCTCATCTACAAGGTTTCCAAAGTGAGAGCGACGTCCAGATGGAACTAACTGAATAGCAGTAGGAGCTGGGCATTAGTCAGAATTTTAATTTAATTTGCTCACAATAACTAAAGTAAAGAAAAGTCTACATGTTTTACCTCCTGTGCTATGATTCTGAGTAGCCTGATTCATAAAAAAAATAAATTGTGCAATGCCATTTTTATTTTTGTAAATCTGTTCATGTAAGACAATCCTTAACGAATCAATTTGGGGAGATGTAGGCCTACAACAGCAGCCTAAATATGGGCTTAATTTCATTGTCGTATCTCCGCAACTCTGTTGGAGCACAGCAGCACATCTTGATTTCTTTTCTCAGAGAAACAGATGTGATAGTACACCCGTTTCTGTTGACAGATGCCAGATATGGTTTACACAACTCAAATAAGCCATATTCAATCCCATGAATGGATGTGTGGTGATTGCGTCACCCTTCTATAACATGTTGTGTAAAGAAGCGTTGGTGGTTTGTCACATCTTCATATTTAACCCACATTACTGGGAGCTTATTAGGCAACTGTAGGCCTGTTTGCTTTGACACAGGCTACAGACTGAATTTATGCTTCAATATTTTAAACAGCTCAGTGCCGAAGGTGGGTGAACTGTATTCTTTTTTATTAAGAGTGTGAGTAAATGAACTTCAGGTTGTTCTTCCTGTCCACCACACCCCTGCTGTAGTTTACAGAACTTTTACGGAAAGTAAAGCAAAGTTCACAGGTCAACAATACACTTTTTACTTTACCTTGAGCCAGTCCGATATCCACCAGGAGAAAAAGCAAAAGCCAGGACACGGTCAGCATCTTAGAAGAGGATCTCGGCACTCTTCCTCCTTCTCTGTCAGTCTGTGCACCGTACCCCATGATGGGGAGTCAAACTCCGCTCTGAGGCAAGTCCGAGTCACTCAGAAATTGCGTTCAAACGCACCACTGTCGCTCGTTGTTGCGCGCTGCGGTCGAAATTTCACCCCTCAAAAAAAAAAAAAAATAAATAAATAAAAATAAATACCAGCGCAAAATAATCTGTTTTCAGAAAATAGATCCAGCGCTGTGTTTTTGCAGTCTGTGACAGTTTATGGAAGAAGAGGCGGGTGCATCGCCCTCCGTCAGCAAGGATGTTGCATTAAAATCTGTGCCCGTTTGCTTTTCCCCTGAAATGTTCACTTGGATTGTCAAGAAGTGTGGATAGATGTCTTGATGGCAAATTCATGCTCCGATTAGTCCCACACCAAAATCAAAGTCCTCCGGTGAGTCCCTCTCTGTCGCACCTTCCACGCGTGCAGGCGGGTGTGTGAGCTGTGTATGCGTGCGCCGCGACTCGCGCTCCACTGACGGGACTAAACCGGGGAAAGGAGCAGTCTCTACGGGCTACCTTGCTCCTTCAGCCAATCCAAGTGCTCCGGCAAGTGGCGGCGCTGTATCAAAACCTGGCCCGGACAGCTGCAAGGAATGGATGTCGTCTATCAAACGCTTGGTGAATGGAAGACTTGGGTTCAATGTACATGTCATGTCATTGAAGGCAGTGATGTCCAAAAATCTAAAGTAGCCTACTCTGAGTCCACTGTGGTTTAAAGAAATAATAAGCATTATACATTTTATCACATGCTGTCTCTCTATTCTACATTAATGAGTCACAGTCTAAAGACATGACAACATTTTAAGTAAGAGTTTTCCTGCAGGGCTAACGTGATGCTGGTGGTGGACTCAGATCCTGTACATAAGTAAAGTACTAAAACCATAATGTTAAATTATGTTGTAGCTGTGCAGTAAACTGTCTCCTGTGACTGATATATTGATGTAGGCTATATGACATCATTGCCTTGTGAATACTGCTGCATAAGTCATAAGTAGCATGTCATTGTTGTAGTGTGTCAATTTGGAGCCAGTTTTAACTACAGTTAGGTAGCTTCATTTAGCCCAGTGGTTCTCAACCTTTGGGCCAGACCCCCTCCAAAGGGTCCAGTGTAGAATATTAGATGATTGGACCTCTTTGGGTCTTAAACTGTTGCTGAAGTTCAGAGGGGAAATGTCTCTTTGGTGGAGTCCCAACTAGACACTGCTTGTCACAAGACAAAGTAGCAAGTGATTATAGCTGCCAAATAAATGTAGTGGAGTAAAAAGTATTGTTTAATATTTTCCTCTGAATGCAGTAGAAATATAAAGTAGCAGAACATGGATATACTCAAGTAAAGTACAAGTACTTCAAAATTGTTATCCAAGTACAGTTCTGGTGTATGCACCTTGTTACATTTCACCCCAGTGTATTGCAAACAGGTGCTTCCGTTTTCCGGCCTCTCCATGTATTTAGAGAACATAAATCCTCATTAATTTAGTGCAGGCACTGGAACAGGAAGGCATAATTTATCTGACTGGGCCCTGCACTCGCCCTTGTTTCTGCCACTCTAATTGTTATTTAGAAGTAGTAATAGCATGTCAAAAAACCTGATCAATAATGATCTCAGCCTAACAAACATACTCTTGAACACACGGACAGACACCCACAACTTTTGCTTTGCAGGGGGAAATTTGTTTCAGTGATTCCTATAAAAGGCTGATGAGTAATTACATATGCATGACAGATGTCTGGGCAATGCCCCCGATACTTTGTGATTAATGTGAAATATGAGCTTGACACTATCTCCGCACTAAAATGAAACGTGCAATTTTAAAAATATGAATCTAATTTAAAAAGCATAGTATTCTCCTCCCCTCCATCACCATTTTTTTTTAAATTTACAGTGATGTCAATGGGCAGCTGTCATCTTCCTGGCATTTCAATTTCAGGTAGGATATGCAGGAAATTGCTTTTATTCTTGACTCAAACTCTTCTCAGATGGGGATGGTAGCTGTGGTTTAGGCTTCCAAAAATATGTTGCTTACTATATAGCCTACATTATGAGTTATGTGTGTTTAATGAGGCACTGTAGGAACTCCTTTTGCCATTTCATTGAAGCATAGATTCATCAAGGTGCTGTTAACATTCCTCAGAGAGGTTCGGTCCATGCTGACTCCATAGTGACGTATTCATGCTGCTATCGACACATTCCACATCATCCCAAAGGTGCTCTGTTTGGCTGAGATATGAAGAGTCCATGAGCTATGGGAGAAAAACTGAAGTCAGTCATGTTCCAAAAACAATCTTGTAAGCGATGTGCACATGTAAAATGGCATCTTATCTTGCTGCATGTATCCATTTGAACAAAAAAAGTGTGCCATGGCCAAGGCCTCATCCCGACCCTGTCACCATTATGTCACATCACAAACCAGGATTTCTCAGATCTGGCTTTATTTTTCCGCTCCTCAGTCATTCAGTTCTTGTGATGGCTCACATAGCCTCGTTTTCTTGTTCTTTGCTGACTGGTGGAAAATAACATATTCCTCTGCGGCTGCAGCCCATCCAATTCAAGGTTAAATGATGTGTGCTTTCTGAAATGTCCTTCTGCACACTGCTGTTGCACTGAGCTGTCATTTATTTGTGGCCCGTTAACTTGAACAAGTTTTGCCAATCTCTTCTGACTTCTCTTATGAGCCACCAAGTTGCCAATTCTGCAAGTAGAAAGTGACATCCTGAGGTCTCAGTCTGTTTAAATTATCGTTACTCTTCCTTTGTTTCTGTGTCATTTTGTTGTGTACAGCTCAGTAAAGCAGAAACAAGGTGGAATAATCAAATGTCAGTTTAGTTATGGGCATTGTTGAGACAAATTAGTGATTTGTGATATTGGACAATATAAATAAAAATGATTTGACTACTCTTTTAATTAATTTTACCTCTCATAGACATTTATATGAAAGTCAAATTGCAATATGAAATGTAAAAACATAATTACATTGAAATTCAATGATATTTAGCAAAACAGTTCACACTTGTTAACATGCTGTCTATTCTTTCAGTCTATAGCTGTTCTTTGGTCTAAATTGTGTTTACATTTTTTATTAAATGCCTCTGAAAGCAGTTTAGTCTGAAGGAGTGATAGATATTTCTTTCTGCACAGAATGAATAAGAGAAAGAAGGAAGATGTCTTCAGTTTTTATGAATGAGAGAAAAACATTCATATAACCTTAAACACTCACCGCTGACTTGTGTTTGCTTTTGAAAAGGGATATGGCGTGTGTGCAGAGAGTGAAAAGCCTTCCTATTGCAGAAATACTGAGGCATAAATGCCCCCCAGATTGTTAACATGCCCCCTTCAGCAAATAAAGAAGCATTTTTGCCCACAGGACTGCTGTTAGATGGATGCTTTAGTCTCGCAGGAAACTTAACACTGTACTGCATTGCAACCCCAGGAGGGCAGCCATGTCTGAGATGCTGGAAGTGGAGTGTCTTGAGCGAACAACCACAGAAAGCTAAAAGTCACTTGAATCAAAAGTCTTGTCTATTTTAGCTTTCAGTTTAAAAGCAGCTGAACCCTTGAACTTTATCTGCATGCTTTATTACTATGCTTTATTTATGTGTGACTCACTGTCTGAGTCACTTAGCTTTTTGCTTAAATTGGAAGGTACCTGAGAAGATAGATACTGAGCCTGCTTATTTAATCTTTATTGTCTCCAAAAAAGTGGGAAGTGTAAAAACTAAACAGTTCAACCCATTTTAATTATATTCTGTGTCCCATTCTGTATCCTTTTCAACAACAGGTAAACATGTTATCACTGGCTGTTAGTATGAATCAGAAGGAATATGAAGCTGTGTAGTGGTGGTCAATCAGGAGATCTACAAGGATGTAAATGACCTGAAGGATAACATACATCCTCTTATTGTTTTTAAACACTTATTAACCTTTACTGACATTCATTAGAATAGTTCAAGTTGGAGATATACAGGGGAAGAGATTCTCTGTGCAAATGTCTTCTGTGTTTTTAGTCACTTTAGCTGTATGGTTGTGAATATGGCAATGTCTGTCAGACATACTTGTGTTTAACACTAATTAGCATCATGCCTGCTAAAAATCTGCATGTTAATGTGAACATGTTAGCATGCTGAAGTTAGCATTTAGCTCAGTGCACTGCTGTGCCTGAGTGCAGCCTCACAGAGCCTCTAGCATGGCCTAAAACTCTTAGTCTTGTTACCACATACTCCCCATCCTTTGTTGCGGGACATGTTTCTCAGCACTGCACATGTCAGACATCCTGTATTCCTGCTGAGCGCTCACAGGACCTAAGTCTTTCCCGCCAGGCTGTTGATCAATTAGACAAAGTGACGACAGATTGATGGGCAGACAAACAAATAGAAAGATATGCAGGCAGACTGATGATAATGCAAAGGCAATGTAATGCAATTTGTATGTGGGACAGTCTCCCCAACCCATCCCCCTTCCCACCAACACACACATACACACAAATAGGCCTCAGCTTCTTTCTAATTTTAAAGATAAACATCACTGAGTGAAAATGGAATTGGAAATCAACCACAGCAATAAATTAAGTTACCTTTAGGGGTATCCTTCTTCCTCACCCGCAGAGTTACAGGTAGATAGATTAAGTTTCTCCATGTGCAGAGCTGCAGGATAGAGAGGAATTTGAATGATGACAAATGGCATAATATGATTTTCACACAAAGCAGTGGTTTGGGGCTGGGTTGTTTTTTTTTACAACTGTGAGCCACAGAGACACAGTGAATGGTTGTGACGGCAGTGTGTGCCACACAATAAAGCTGCTTTCCATCGCTTTGGGCACACTTTACTGCTGCTCTTGATATCAGTATTAAAAGTGATTTGCAGCTCCGTATGTGGCAAGGAATCAAAACTTAATTTAGGCAGATAAAGATGCCATTTGGGAGGGAGATAAAGTGCTGCATCATGGGAGATGCGTTCCCCTGGCTGCTCTCAGCTCCTCACCCTTACAGCGCCCTCAGATTTACTAGCTCTTTTTTCCTGCTCCATAAAATAGCAAATCTGCTCACCAGGCGACACAGGCAAATGTTAATGGATTCATTTGTCAAGAACCTTCCACTTATTTACAGTCCTCTTCCATTACTGTCGCTCCTCCTGCAAGAGAAAAACCAGTGGCCAAAGTCAAAATATCGATTCGCCTGTCCATCACGACTGTGAGTCACCCTGTAAAACACAGGAAGCCAAAGACACTGCCGCCACCAGGGGTGTGTTTCAACATGACAGTTACACAATCAGTGCACTAGCTTTCTGGATGCAGAGGGGGGCAGGACGGTTTCTCCAATCACGGAATTTACTTAATGTAGTAAGACTAAAATAAGAAATTCATTAAATTTGCAATTGTTTTCAATAATGTCAAAAAGGTCAGTGTCCCAGTGTAAAGTAAACATTAATTTCTGGGTTTCAAAGAATCTTTCTGAAATAATTTCCTGGCCTTATAAAAATTCTGATTAATAAACTTTTACACAGCAGGCAAACATGTCAACATGAATAATGTTTTGTTTATTCATATTACTTTATTTATTTATTTTTTGTTAATGAGCAAATGCACCTGAATGTTGAACAGTTTTACTTAAAATTTCAGTTGATCTTCCACGAGAGAAGCTTTAAGAAGGTTAATAAATGCTGTTTGCACGTCAGACATACAGTATACAGTACGACGAGTACTGGCTTTGATTATATTGGCTTGCAGCAGCAAAAGACCACCGGTGTAGCTCCAGCGTGACTGCTGACGCAAGCCAGACCTTGACCCTATGCACCAGCCACTGATAGGTCAGACTTCTCATTTGAACACTCAGCCTGGAGGAAGGAGAGAGCCCCGCTGTGCCACAGACCAGATACCTACACCACCCCCCACCCCCAACACTCCTTATATCTTCTCCACTGCCCAGGTTTGTCTGAGCTGTGGTCTCTGGATCAAAGCTTCAAGCTCCACTCTGTTTTGTGTCTGTCCAAACCTTCTTAGATCAGATCTGAGTCAAGCAGATATCTGAGCAGTCTGAGCAGAGGTATGACCAAAAGATTCACAGCTACTGATTAAGTAGCAGTACGCCTGGTTGTAGTAGCAGTAGTAATACTACTTCATTAATCCCTGTCAGGCACATTTCTTTATCAAAGAAACTTCAAAAACAATGTAACACGCAGTGCCAAACATAAGCAGGTCATACACAAGCCAACTGCTCATACATATGCACAGCCAATTTACTGATTCCAGATAGCATCCTGTATATCATGCAAAAAATGCTTGTGCAAAGTTCAGTCTTGGAGAAATGAATATAAATTAGTTGTTTGTCATCTAACTGTTTTCCCCCCTTTCCATGGAACTTAATGCTAATATAGAGTAGGATGCATTCATTTTTGTTCCTCACAGCACTGAGAGTTTCTACATTTACGGTGAAACTGAAGCTCATTAAGGCTCTTTAGATCACGGTCACTTAAAGAAGACAACACTTAAATAGTTGCCTGGACTGGTGGCATTTGAACAGGAGAGCAGTACAACAAAAATCACAAGGCAGTTACAGGATGTCTGTGATCCATTGTTTTATAAACACTGAATACATCCTTGAAGAAAAAGTATTTACTCTCTTTCCACGGCATGCTGTGACTCCAAATCCACAGGGCCTTTTTTGGCCTTTGCTAACTATGTAAGAGCTTCTGATTATCTCTGCTCACCTCGGCTCAGGGGCCAGACTCTCGTGGCATATACAGAACTGCAGCATCTCACAGTCTGCATCCATACATCTGTTTCTTCCCTCTTCATTTCCTCTTTCTTTCTTGTTCTTTTTCCTTTTCTAAAGTCCCCACCTCCCATCTGGGGAAATGGTTTGGCCTTTCTGAAGTAAACAGGCATTAATCACTCCTTGAGAGGGAATTGTCCGTGGGACAGCCCAAGGCATTTGAAGGGGGCCACACAGAGGCACATGGGACCAGGAGATAGATGCTGTAGGGGTGTGGGGTGTCATGGCCCCCTATGGGATGTGTACAGCACCAGCTGATGGGGTCAGCGTGTCCACCTTGGATAAGTGTGTCAAGGACAGTGAGAGGAGGAGGTGGGACTTGGGCTCTGTGTGAAATACGCTGCTGTAAACTAGAGCAGTGGGCTGACAGAAATTTCTTTAGTTTCTCTTTTTCCCCTTTTTACAAGAATACAAAGGGTTCAGACATGTGGATAAGCATACCTTAATGAGTGATCTGTCATGAATATGAGAGATCACTCAAGCATAAGTTATGCTTAGTTATGCTACAGTTTCACTGGTAAATGTTAGAAAAAGATCCAATGTGTATTTTCACATCTGCCTAAAAAATTAAGACGTGGACGAGGTATTATTTTGTATTCTTTGACATTTCAAATCTGTGATATTTTCCACAAAAGTTTATGGATATAGCTTTGAAATAATGTAAATCCACCATCAAGAAAATGAAGACAAATTATTTCTTAGTTTTGATGTACTTGATGTATCATTAGTTCTAAGACAGACGAATATCACAATCTAACACAGTTTATGAACCATGAATGGCAAGTACAATTTCCATTTGAATCATAATTACTTGTTCTTCTCGAGTGACCACATAAAAAGTATTTTTATAGTTCTTTATGAATAATGTAAAATACGATATTTGAAATGGATTAAAAAACTGAGGATATTGTTGACTGCTAATTAGGAAGAACTTTTGATTTTATTTGACAGACTATTATGTAAGCCTAAGACCAATATGTGGTTACTCATAACTTGTTTTAATTTGGGCTATCCGTGTAAATTAACACTGAATTATCCCTATACATCAAATGGCGCCTTAATCAAAAGTATTGCATTTTACAAATGTAATTCTCCCTCTATTGAAACCCTCTAATGAAAAATATGTGTTAGGGTTAATAAAGTCAAGTATATTCTAACACTAACCAGCTATCATTGACATTAACAATCTCAGCTAATTAGTTATAGTGTACTCATGGCATGTTTTATGATACATTGGGGCATAAAGTTGCTGCTAAAAGACCACAGACCATTGTCATTCATTATGATCATCTGCTATTTAATTAGAATCTGCAGTGTTTGCCAGCCAAGACGTGCTATATGCCCCCATTATCCAGTCCAATAACAGCTTTGTGAGTTATTCATCAAGGTCTAGAGCAGCAGTTTTGCTGGCAAAGAATAGACTTTTATCAACAGAAAATCCAGACAGAAATGCATAGTGTTACTGATGATAGTGGTTGATTTTTCTGTGATCCTTGGGATGTACCATGGTGCAACACCACCACAACAATTTTCTGTCTTTCAGTTTCTTATTATAATTGATGCCAATATTTACAGAGAATTGTGAAGAAGACCATTTAAATAATGAAAAAGAAGTACTTCTTTGTAAATCTAGATACCATTTCATGAAAGGATGTTTGTTTTATTTTACATGTGAGTGCAATTTTAAGACAGATTCACAAAAACATGAACTTTTCCTTTAAATGTTATTTATCTTGTGTATTGTTTGTTATTTGTTAAGGTTTGGTAATTTTTGTAAGTCTGGTGCATGTCTTAAAGCCATCATACCGCTCAGCTGGAAAGCAGGGAGACATCTGTTCCTCATCTTAAGTGTTGCTATGAAAGTTATTGATGGTTTAAAAGCAGCTTGTAAGTGATCAATGAGGAGACTACTCTGTCCGTATGTGTCATGATGGCAGTATGGTGGGCAATAATCAACCGTATTGATGGAAACTCTTAAAGAACTGTGCCCAAAGGTCCTCAGTACAAGTGTTATAGCACACATTTCAAACTGTGTTACAGGATCCAGTCTCAGTGCCACACGTCACTTGTGTTGATATACGTAGATCTGATTGTAAATGAGTATAATATGTCATTAGATGACATATCACACCAATATTTTGTTTTGCCGTGAAATTGCTGTGGAAGTAAGCAGCATTGAAAGTCTTTTGCTTTAGGTGAAATGACAGTTGGGCAACAACTGGAGTCTTGGCAAAGCAGGAGAGACACTCTGATTCCAATCAGCCAGATGGCTGCCAAGCAATGTTTGGATGTAATTGGGAAGGAGGGGAAAAGCAGATTTCATATTTAAATTTATCTTTCATGACTTTAATCATTTAAAGCTCCATAAAACTGTCAAAAATTTTGAACATGTTATGTTTCCGGGCTTTTCAAATGTCTCTAATGTTTATGTAGAAGGAAAGCCATATTGGAAGTGAGCCACTGGAGTACCCATTCTTATATGATTGTATAAAATGACTATAGAATTCAATACTACATAAATCAATTCATTGATAGTTTTTCCCACCATTTTCACAAAGAAAGGTTTTGGGTAGATTTTTATAATAATTATTTTTCTGTTGCCCATTCAACAACCATCTAATTACTAGCTCCACAGTAGTCTGAATCACTCTCATTTGGCACTCTCAGTTGGGCAGGATCATGCAAAACTTCAAATTCCTGGTAGATGAGAGAAGAAAGGGCAGCATAATGTTCTGAGGCAAAAAGGCTCTCCACTTTCCCTCAGATGCTTTCATCTCGCTCTTCTGAAAGTCAGCCCTGTTGGTCTTTGTTAGGGTGTGAGTTTCAGCTATGTTTTGAACTGACATGACACAGCCATGGATGTTTGTACATCCAGCGTTTGAATTACGGAGGAGTAAAGGCCTGCATGGTGATGTATGAGCAGCATGTCAGGTCTGTCTGTTAACAATGATTTATGAACGCTTGAGGGGGGAGCAACGCCGGGTTGTGGTAATGCAGTGAGACCGAGAAAGCTACTGTAAACACACCTAATGAAGGCTCACACAGGAATCCATTACACCTTTTCACATTCCAGTCTTATTATATTGCAGCAGAAGCTGTCTCGTGTCAGCGCAACAAAGGGCCAAAATACTTCATTTGCACATCTTGGAGAAACATGCAAACAAATCCTGACTGCATAAGTGAACTGTCTTAAGATAGAAGGGGAAATCCAAGAAAATAATTACCTGGGTGATCAAAAAAATCTTGCCATAGTCAAATATAAAAAAAATGCATCTACTTTAAGGATGCTCAGACCAACATGACAGAGTTACCTCAAATCAGTTTCTTCCAACTGCGGATCATGTTCCTGTGTAACCTGAAACCCACACTCATCAAAGAAATTCCAATAAGCAGTAGAGACATTTCCCAGAGAGCATCCTGTGGGGTTCCTGGTGGCAAGCAGCGCTGATGGGTGGGGTCAGTGTGTCAAACTCCAATCCTGCCCCATTACTCAGCACAGGTCCCATTAATGTATCAGCCATCTGATCTGCACAGCTGCAGAGCGCGGGGGGGGGGGGCATGTAAACACAAAGAGCAAGGAAGTCAGAGAGAAGCGGGTGGACATGGAAAGCTGGGTTTAACATCCATGTTAAATATAATGCAAGCCATTACTGCCCCGTACTGCTGCAATGTAGGCATAGACACAAACTGTCAGTCCAAGGTCAAATCAATCGAAGAACAGCTGATTTACTTTTGACTCCCTAAAGGTCAAGAATGAGCGAAGAGAAGCATGGAGAGAAAGCTGAAGTGTATCTCTGCCTGTGTGGTAAATGTGTGTGTCTTTGTACAGTTGTGTGCGAGTGTTTGTGTGTGTGTGTGTGTGTGTGTGTGTGTGTGTGTGTGTGTGTGCGTGTGTGTGCACAACACAAAAAAGGGCAAAAAGCATGTGTCTGTTCATGGGTAGTCGCATGGTAAGCATCCTTTTCTGGGAATGACCTGCTTGTCTCATTAATAGGTTGTTGCCAGAGGGGAACAATATGCAAACCAAGCAGGAAAAATGTAAATCACACCCCATGGTCACACACACTCACTGACATAACACACATGAACACACACACACACACACACACTCACAGTCACAGTGCATTAAATTATTCAGCTCATAAAGCACTTACAGTCGTAATAGGTAAGGACTTTAATTTGTAAATAAACATGTGCTACCAACAGAGAGACAAGACTCACCTAATCTTTATTTGGCATACAAGCCAGTTGTGGTGCTCTATCCATGTAAGTTAGCTTTAATGGGAGATTTTGTATATTTATTTCTACATACATACAGTATATTGTTTCACAAATCTGTTTAAGTACTAAGCTGTGATGTACAGCATGAGTAAACACTATGCTTATGTTCACTGGTATAAAGAACAAATAAAAAAAAACGCTATAAAAAGTAAAAAGCAAATGTTCCCTAATCCCTTTTGCCTAAACAATTAGGCAGAATGTTTTAGAACAACATGTTTAAAAATGCTGCAGATAAATTGCACCTGAACAGTCTTTAGCTTTGTATGTTAAACAGAAACCACTTGTATTAAAACAAACAGCTACCACAGAAGATCATGTTATCCATCAAACTGCCCTGATATCAACCAGACATTGAGGGGGTGTCGATGAAAAAACAAAAGAGGGCTTTAATTCCATTTTTTTGTTTCTCTGAACCAGATTGGAGCCCGGAGAGCTTTCCACCGGACCCCTGCTGAGACAGGCTGTGGTGGAAGAACCCCGGCTTTCAGGCAGACTTCACTTCAGGCTCAGAAACAGGAGAGATGGGATCTGGTGGGGTCCCTTTTGGGCAGGGGGCGGGTGATATCCCAGGACCCCTGCTCTGTTTCTGCTCCAGGTTACACCAGCTATGGCAGGGGGGCCTCCCCTTCCAGTCCCTGAAGGGTCTCCTTAGCCTGTGGATGAACCTCAATTAAAAAAGGTTGAAATCAATCACTGAACACTTCACCTCATCAACCAGCCCTGAAAAGGACGGAAAAGATGAACTGAGATAAAGGAGTTCTATCCAAATTGTGTACTGCCTGAATCCTGACTTATCTACTGATATGTATTTATTTATCATATATTGGAGGGAAGATTATGTCTGTCAAAGACAAAATATAGAAACTACACCTGAATTACATTCTTAATTGTGTTTTTGTCATACAACAAAAACATTGTTGCATTGTATTGGGCAATGTACGTTCCCATTTCTGCATGATATCACAAAATTCCTCTGTTTGCTGCTTCAATGGCTTGTCATATTGTAATGATAATGGTGGAAATAATCTCACAACGCCTTTTTAACTGAGATTTCCATTTGAAAGCACAATTTCAGAAAGGTTTAAAATACAGAGTATAAAAGTGTTTTAAATACATAATTTGCATTATGACAATCTTTTAGCTATAGTGACCATGTTTCAGTTGTATCCCTCTTTTTTCTTTCCAAACCTCTTTCTACTGTTGGGGTTAACTATCTTGTAGGTACAGTGCAAACACCACTAGTCTCAGTTTCATCGACATTGTTGCCACACTTAAGTGCAGTAACCTAATCCCCTCTGAAACAGAAGGGTTTCAACCCTAGCCAGCGGGCTGGGAGGGAAGGAGAGCTGAGTGGAAGTGGAGGAGGGTGTTGTCACCGCACTTTACAGCATTATGGCATACTGTAGAAGTGGCAGGGGCCTCAGGGTCATTTAGATAGGATTCCTCTAGCCTGAGGTGTTAAATTCAAAACCACATTTATTATCACAAAAAAAACTTTTCTTTCAGCATCTGCTCACTTAACTATAATTATAGCTTCCTTTCAGTGGAGGATGGCTATTAAGCTGGGTTGAATCCTTAATTCTCTCTCCTCTCAGTGCACTAGAGCACTGTGTCATGACTGGATACAGCTCTGATATATGTAAAGGTGAAATTTATTCTTCGTCTTCACTCTGCCAGTAAACACTTCACGAGAGTTAGTCTGAGATCTACAATCCCGAAGGATTGAGACAAGCATTTTGAAGTAGAAATGTCAAAAGAAAAAGTAGGCAGTGATATGAAAGGCTTGGTCTGCAGCAGTAGTCACTGTAAACACAATCTACATATTAAAGACTATACTGTGTTTTGGTCTGTGTGAGAGCGAGAGAGAGTGCTTGGATTCACTAGTGTGTACTTTTGTTTGTGCACATATGTGTATATCCTTCTATAGGCCTTGTGCACTTGGCCCATTTTTCCTCATTGTGCTGTTAGTATCCCACTGGGAAGGAAGACGAGGGAGATTAACTATGTTTCCTGTTGGTGAGGCTTTGATGTTAAGTCCTGGGGGAAACTGTTCCATCACATTTTCCCTTCATCTGCTGTATGTCATTCACCATGTACAACTACCTCCAAAGTCACCAAGCCCTTCATGCTGTTGTCATGCCGCCTGCATTTAAAGACATCAGTCATGTTATAAGAGCAGCCCGTAATTTAACCTCAACTTGGTGAAAAAGCAGTTTTTGTTTTAGGTGAGAAAGCACAAGGAGATTTACTGAAACAGGAATTGTGGAACTGCAGACATGTCTGTGCATGTCGCTAGTAGTTATACTGCTAACATACATAGTGCAGAATTGATCTTGTGACCTTGCTCCATATGCAGTTCATCCTCTCAATAAAAAAAATACAAACAAAACAGTACAAAATCCAAACAGTGACACAGTACAATTCTCATAAAAGTCAATGACTAGCACCAGATCATTCAGACGTGATTGATCCTTCTTTAAAAGAGTACCAATTTAGCATTGCCCTGCTACAACTTTATTAGACAGCTTTAAAAAATAAAAGATCAAAATAGACATTTCCGCTGAGGTTCAGGGAAGTAGTGGCTAATGTAGCCTTGAGTTATTAGCCTGAAGCAGAGATGAGGAGCTACAGGGGTCTGGTCAAGCTTGTAATCTTCAGCTGCAACCAACGTTGGGGCTGACATTGGGGCTCTAACTTGCCTAAGGGGATGTCACTTCAATTCAATTCAATTCAATTTTATTTATATAGCGCCATATCATAACAAAGTTATCTCAGGGCACTCAATCACATGGAGCCGGTCGAGACCAACTTCCACACACACAAAGACCCA
>JAVQJD010064187.1:0-35594 GCA_036023655.1 Nannoperca australis | reverse complement strand
GGTCTTTGTGTGTGTGGAAGTTGGTCTCGACCGGCTCCATGTGATTGAGTGCCCTGAGATAACTTTGTTATGATATGGCGCTATATAAATAAAATTGAATTGAATTGAATTGAATTTATTCATATTATTCCACCCTTGTCTTATTACACTTATTAAGACACAAAATGTGTCACCTGTTGCTGCTCACCAGGTTGAATTTGTGGCTTAATCGGTATAAGCCTTATGATCCCAACTGCACCAACAATACTAGCCTGTGGATTAGCTGCAGACATTTTTGGGAGAGAGTGGAGAGTGGGTTAACAACACAGACGGATTAGACTGTCCTCTATAGAAGACTGTGGTGGCCCCATAGCCGTCCTGTGGCAGACACACAGCTTACTGACTTACCAGAAGGACCAGTGGGCAAGACCTTTGGGGTCACAGTTTTGTAACATTGACTAAAGAATGCACACTCTTGACTGTCAACTTTAGAGGGCAACTGCATGCTGGGTAACCTAAGTGTAAACACACCTGGTACAGGTACAGTTTCAATAAGATATTTAGCTCTAAATAAAAACTTGAATAAGTAGGCCACACACCTTCCTTAGGGCTTAAAACTGAGGGAGAAGATGGTCAGGTGTATATTGGCTGAGGTAATGTAACAGAAATGGGAACACACACTCAGGCCAAATGTCCCAATTAAAACGCTAAATCACAAGCCTGAATAAGCATTGCCTAAATAGCACCTGGTTTTACAATGAATTCCTGTGTACAAGTTTTAGCATCTATGAATCTGTTTGTGTGTGTGTGTGTGTGTGTGTGTTTCTAAGAGTGCTTTCAGTTTGTTTGTTCGGTCTGTGATTTATGGTAGCTCATTATCAGCGGGCTGCAGGGGTGTTTCCAGATGCCTGCATTTTCCAGTCATCCTTAAGATTTACTGTTAACAAGTACCATCATCCTGCAACTATTCCCTGAGCTTTTTACTGTCTCCTTGAAGTAATAGATGAGCATTTTGCTTCATTGACTGAACACCACCAACTTGTTAGCAACAAACACAGTGGAGTGATGTTTTCATTTTGGATGAAAAACTACGATTCAATTAAGTTTTTTAAAAAGTACCAAACACCACATGGAGCCAGTAAATCACATTGGCGATTAAGTTGATGTGATTGAGGCATCATGCCACAGTATAATGTCATAAAAACAAACAAAAAGAGAGTTGCATATTAAGCATATCATAGCTTAAATCCATTTTGGCAAAATGTTCAGGATGCTCAGGATGATCAGGATATTTTGGATTTTCTTTTCTGATGATACTCTGCCAACTACAAAACATGGTAAGTTATTTATTCAGTATCTCTCCTGTTCTTGGAGTGCTTTATGTAATGCCTATGGCCTTGAATCAACAGGAAAAACAAGGTTTCCTTGTGGGGTTGAGGAGAAATTCATTTTCCACATCCTGTTCCAAACACAAGCCTCTTCTTTTTTTTCACTCTTTTTTTTAAACCACAGCAGGTCTGTGTTTGTCTCCTTGTTACAGCTGTGCTCAGCAGAGGAGTGACCTTGGAGACAATGACACCACAGAAAGCGGCTAGCATGGCCATGACCAGAGCCACTTCTGGCACCCCTTGTCAGACTGAATGGCGGTTGGTTTCATAGCTCGTTGACTCATTACGGCCTACTACAGTCTTTAAGCCAAATATGTGGGTGGAATGTAGGCACACATGATTATGCCTGCACATGGTGTTGACTGTTGACCAAGGACAAGAATGAGAGAAAGTGGGAGCAAATGCAGAGATAAACAAAAGGCAGTGAAAGTAGATAAATAGTGAGTCTTTTATCTGAGGGGGTCATTGAGAAGGTGTGGTTTGGATAAAGGATGTTTGGGGACTGTGAGGCTGCCAAACCGGAACATGGAGGGAGGACAGAGGAGAGATGTGATAGTGACCTTAGCACGCAAACCACAGCACTTCTATTGTCCACCAAACCACAGAGAGATAAAGAGCTATATGTATATACATTACCGACTGACAAGGAATAAAGTACTCCGTCATTCTAAAATAAAAGGATCTCTCAATCAATCACTTCTCCGAGAACCCCTTGAATCCGAACGTGAAAACTCCAAAACTGGTACTTTCAGAATTCACTATCAAATGGCGGTAAAACCAGCTAAGCTAAGGCGATAACAGAAGTTGTGTGTGGAGCGTTGTTGCCGTGGATACAGAATACAGATCCAAACAATGGGTCAAAGGTTGCCCTGTTATGGAATGTTTACCAAAGGCGGAGAGGGTGATGGTTCGTATAGGGCAGCGCCTTACCTGTCACCATATGCATGACATGTAAAACACCCCTGTGCTAAATTTAACAGCCGCGGTCTGTGCCTCCTTTAGTAGCTGAGGTCTTTAGGGGATTCTGAGTATGTCTTGCTGCTGGGAACGCTCCGCACTGAGGGTGACTGATATGTTGTTTCCGACTGTAACATTCAGAGGAAGGTGGTCAGGGGTCAGCAGCCTCCACCCGCCTCTGTGACTTGACACATCCTCTGCAGCCACAGAGATCTAAAAATAGAGTCACATAACAAATGGCTCTCACACCATGCATAACTTTGTCATTACAGATTACACTTATAAAGCCAAATGAATGATAATACTAATATTGTTATGCGAAGCAATTATACAAATTCTTTAATTATTTCAGTCAATTTAATAAAGAGAATTCCCCAAATTAATTTGTGTGAATATTTTCTACTTTGCTTTGTCTTATGTGATCGTAAACTGACTATGTTTGGGTTTTAGACTGCTAGTGGGACAAAACAAGACATTTGACAATGCCACCTTAAAAGCTAGGATTGTGCGTACATTTTATAGACCAAGCGTTAATCGAGAAAATATTAATCAGATTAATCGATGATGAAAATAACCATTTGTTGCAGCCCTAAATATATATATATATTAACACAGCCAAATCAATAGATACACAGCAGTGTACCAAAAAATAGCCACCTGTTGCAACACAACAATAAAAGCTAATAACACTGCAAGACACCTGTTATACCAAGCAAGTAATAGAAACCTGCCAACAAAAACACTCTGGGCAAAGAATAGCAGTTCCACCATGAGAAAGAAACACCTGCTGTGGCACAACATGCACTAGATGTTAGCCCCACATTCAATGCAACAATAACAGCCACCTGCCGAAGGCTAAAAACAGCCACCAACACTGTACATGCCAGTTGAATGTCCACTCATCACCAGCGTGCACAGCCACACACCACCACTTCACATTGCTTGTTGTTACATAAAAGACACAGCACGAGTATGTGCTTGGTACACTCACACCAAAGTGTTACACTTAGTGTCAGGAGGTATCAGGGGAAAAGTAATACCTTAAATACCACTTACCTCTTGCATAATCCAGCATAAGATGGAAGGAATGCAAATGCACAATGATAAACACTACATATCTGGCAGTCATCCAGGGTTCATAGAACTGTAGTTACATAATGTAACTCTTGTTTTTACATCTCTATCAGAATGTAACAGTTGTGTTCCCTGTGTATTCCCCCGGCTGACGTTGAAATCAGTGACAGTGAGTTCAGTCCCCCTCCAACCATTTAAACAGGTTTGGTTTGGTAAGACTTCAGCAGGTGAGTGTCAGTAATAGTAGCACATTGTCAATTTCTCCATAATTGCAGATTACACCAGGTTGTTACAGAAGATAGTTTATTTTATAAGTGGGTTTTCACTGAAAAGGGGAACACTTTTTACACAATAGGTCAAATATGAACAAAGACACATACCTACAATGCATTGATCTCACTGTCAGTTGGTCTTACGTCCTGGCAGAGTTCCAGATTCGAATATTTCACTGACCTTCTGCATGGAGATATTTATCTTGGTACTTTATTTACAGTATAAAGGTTGTGTTGTAATATGTCCACATAATAAGCTACTTTTATGTCAACTGCTTGGACCTCTTCTCATAAATTACAGGAGTGTGTACAGTAGAAATGTCTGTTACCTTTAAAACGGGATGCACTCACCATTGGCTTACTAAAAAGATTTACATTGTTTGCTGTCTGTGTAAACTTGCAAATGCCTTCATGATGTCAAAACGTGTTCAAGGCAACACGTGCAAATGCTAGTGAAAAAGTGATTTATTGTCTGGCATTATGTTTTTATATAAATATAAGCCTGGACTTTGGCTTTGTTGAACATACTCTATACAGTACATGCTTTGTTTTCACTTTATGATTTGATTGTTTTCATGTGGCTATTCACTGTATACAGGGTGAGCAAAGGTCAGGGGATATCTTAAAATGTAATGTAATCCAAAAGCCCCACAATAAATCCTAATGTTCTGAAACTTGCAATGTTCAGGCTTTGTAAACAATGTGTGAGACAGGTATTAATTAAACTCTATCAATGTTTTTGAGGCTGTAGTTTGTGGTGGTGTATTTGTTGTATTGTAAGCACGCACGTACGCAGAGGTTAGACATTCGGTAAAAGTTAATGGTAAAAAGGATGGGAATATCATAGGTCAAAACCTTTAGACGTTATAGTCAGTGAGGAGGTTACTTAACAAACTGCTCCTTCGTCCTCCATGACACACTACAAAGACAGCGGAGCTCATTTTTCAACAGACTCATTCAGCTTCGCTGTCATAAAGAACGTTTTAGGAAATCATTCCTACAGTTCACCATAACTCTGCACAACAGCTCACCTCTGTGCGACATGTGAACACACTTTTGCACAATCGTCTGTACATACTGTTTATATCATACATATATTGTATATATTATTCACTGCCACTTTTGCCCACCTGTAACTCTTTTTAAATTAAAATGTCCTCTTATTATTGTTATTATTATATATCTAAATAATGACTCTAAATACTACCTTCCCTGTTATTTAGAACTGAGTAGTATTTTTATATAATAACAAATAATAGTAATTTTGTGCTTAAATAATCTATTGTATTATGTATGCTGTCATCTTGTAAAACACAACTGTGATGTCTAGTTGAATTGAAGCTTTAACCAAAACCCTGGTTCTTCTTCCTCACATCCACGTGTTTACATCATTTAAAGGATTTGTATTGTCTAGCTAAAAAGATTAAGTGGGCGTCACAATACTTTAAGTCTGAAAGGACTCAATAGTTCCCTACTCCTATTAACCACTGAGAATCCCCTTCATGAAGTCATCATCTCTTTGGCCTCAATCAATCACCCCACATGGCCTCCACTGTAAAAAGCCTCCTATTAGGCTCAGTGAAAGCACTGTTTGCCCAAGCTTAGCGAGTTACCTTGGGTTACTGCAGGAATGAAGGTTGGCCACAGGCACAATACATCACACATCAGAGTACGTTGCTCTGTGTCACACAAGTTAAATATTGCTTACCTTTGAGACAGCAAAAGAATTGTGGCGTGCAACAAGACAAAGCAATATCAACAAGGACTTGCGACAGATAATTCAGGAATGTGAGACGTTCTTTTTGATAAGGAATTCTGACATTTCCACGTCCAAGTTGCTGTGTTTTTTTCTTGCTAGATAAGAGGACTGTTTTGCAACAGAAACATCCTGTTCGGCATTTAGCGTAATCTTATTATGCATCACTACATCATAAGATAGAGTGTCTAAAAGCAGTTCAAATCATTTTTCTTTACCTTTCCTTTCAAACCATTACTTGTAAATCTTGCTTGAGTGCCTAGTCTGCTGGCTAACGGCCATGTTCACTTTGACCTTTTTGTGAAGGCTGACAAAGTCATTAAGTGAGCAAGCATGGGGTTTGAAGATGCACATCTCACTTGAAGCGTGTCTTCCCCCTTGCTCCCCCCTGCCATGGCTTTTCACCCCCAGACCCCCTTTCTGACCCCTTTGTTAGGAAGAAGCAGTCTAGATATTTGGAACCAGCTAATTATAGAGTTTTAACGTCTGCTTGGCTAAGCCCCAAGTGCTGGGGGACATTCCTATAATTGGGAGATTCACTACGAGTGTGTGTGTGTGTGTGTGTGTGCGTGCGTGTTCTCTGTCTGTGTTGGCTCTTTTTATTTGTTATTTACTTTTTGCACAGCTACATCCTGAGAGAAAAATGTTTGTTTTATTGGATACATACAAGCTGTTTAACAGTAGCTCTATGCTCAAAAACATTTTTTAATGTTTAATTATGGACTCGCAAGAGAAACCAGAAACCTCTTTAAAACAGCCACAAAAATGTACAGTTGATATTTCGAGGTCTTAAAATCACCCAAATTGATTTGGAGGTCTAGTTTTGTAATCCTCTGGATCTTTCTGGGAACTGTAAATATTGGAGAGAAAACCTTCATACTTTCAAAATGGGGACAAACAAACTTGGCCATTTTAGTTTAGATAAAATACAAACACAAAAAGGGAAGGAAAGGAAGCCAAAAAGGAAGTAAAGCACGATGGTGAAGGATGATAGTGGTAGATGGTGTGTTTGATTGTGACTCTGATGTATATTGGTATGATATGGAGCTCCTGACTTACCCCACTCTTGGGTTTTGCTCCAAGGGCTGGTGTAGTAGGTCCAGAGGTGGAGGCAGCAGGAACGTGTGGATGTGGAGGGTTCTGTGACGCTGCTGGTACAGATCCTAAATCAAACTCCTGCACAGGTAAAAGACAAAATGACAATGAAGGCATTAGAGCAGGGGCTCCTGAATTTTCCTGTTTTCCTCAAAGATGAAGATGAAGAGTATAGTTTGACAATTGCAAAGCACCACACAGTTCAGCAGTAGATGAATGATGCCTCGTGTCTGTAGACATTGCAATGCCTCATACTGGTCACTACATAAGTCTACTGTAGGTGAGGGAAGACGTGAAAGAATCAGTGAATATAGTAATTTCTGGATCCACTTGTTGCAATACAAAGAGTTTAACTGCATTAGAAATTGCATCCAAATCCAGCAAGGTAAAATGCATGTGTGTACCAAGAGTTGTCGTCGATGGAGCGTCGGGGTGCTGTCCATTGAGGAAGTGGCACTGAGAGCATTCTCAATTTCCTGGTCCAGCTGGTCCAGCTTTATCAGCAGCAACACCATTGAGTCCAGACGAGTATGCTCCCGCTGAATAAAGAGACAAACTATTATAGCATGTTATTCATTTCTATTTCCATCTTATGACTCAGGAGGTTGTCCATTAATTGCCAGGCTCAATCCCCGACTCCTCCTGTCCCCATGTCCAAGTGCTCCCAATGGACAGGCCACAGCCTTGCACGGAGCTCAGTGTGTGAGTGGGTGAATTAGAGGCAAATTGTAAAACTCCATTAAGGTAGAGAGATGCCATAAAAATGCAGTCCATTCTCCATTCCTCAGTAATCCGAGGAAGGGGAAGGTGACAGAAGGCTGCTACTGGAAATGACAAAAGCCAACAGTTATATACTGCAAAGTTGGAACAAACTGAGTTGTAAATGAGATGTTGTTGACATACAGGATGACAACATTTGTTTTCCTGCCTACTGAAGTGTTCAGTGTGGGGACGGCTTACTCTAAACTGTCAAATGGTAAATTACCTGAGCATATAAATACCTGTTTTCCAGCTTCCTGCTTAATCTGAAGGACAGAACTTCATTCATGAATTAATTTCTGTTGAATGGTGCAGTTATCTAATCACTAATAAACCTGATACATCAGTAATTCAGATTATATATTTCTGCCGTCATTCCAGTTCAGGCTACATTGTGTTGAAAAACATCAAGGATAGCTGCTTTACTAAACTATGTTTCTCAAATGTGCATTTTCTTCCTATAATATATGATCCATAATAAAGAAGAGAATACTAGCTAGCAGGTCATATATTTTATAGATTCATCAGCTTGTTGCCTGCCTGCTGGTCAGTAATGTCATGACAGTATTGCTAACTAAACCGAGTGGGCAAAGGTTCAATACAGAACAAAACAGAGGGTGCTGACTAATCCTACATCTACATCACAGCCACCCAAGTGATCATGATCCATCACATATCATCATCATCATCATCATATTAAAATCATCAATAAAACTATTATTTACAACCTTCAATTACATCAAATCTAAAATGAATACTTATGTGTGACATCTCAAAATAATTACTGCCAAACTAACTCTGTTCCACGTCCAACTAAACTTTGTCTCTTGGCTCTTCATGCCAGACGAATTGAGGAGCTCTGTTTTGTAAACTATGCTCATCCCTGCTCCTTAAATCTCTTTCTTCTTCCTTGCTAATCGTTGCTGATTACTCTTATCCTGACACTTTCACCCTCTGATCTTTCTGCACTTAAAATAGTCCTGCTCATTTACTCTGCTTTTGCTATGCTTTTAGTGTTTATCATTTTTAATCATATGACTCCAAGACTTCAAATATCCCCCCCCCCCCAAGTCCTCTAATCTGCAGTGCTCATTTACCCAGTGTAATGCTGTGATAACGAGTCTCACACTGACCTCAGGTGGTGTGTCTCCAGTAGGACAAGCTAAATTACATACAATCCAGCCCACTTTAACACTCCACCTACCACTCTGTCCTTGTTTGTTATCCCTCAGTCCTGTTTTGTTTGATTCAATATAATCCCTTGTCTGAAGTTCAAACTCTTGTAAAATCCCTTTCTGGAGTTCTTAACATATGTTTTCATTTCTTTCTGCCTGTCTTTTATCCTGGCTCCGGGCGTGGTTCTCTGTCTGAGATTTTCTTTCCTGAGAAGAACCCCAAAAAATTACATCACACGGCTGGCTCATTAGTCCCAAACAAACCTTGTTACAATCTCTGACAACAGACCCTGTTAAAACACTTTATGAGGGTGAGCTCATGGGACACGCAGCCACTGTGTGTGTATGTTTGTGCAAAAGAACAGACATGTTAACATGTGAATGTGAGCCTGAGTCTGTTCTTAGGTGTGACACATACAGAAATCTTACTGGGTTATGTCAGATAAAGTACGTACTTTAAGTACTTTTACTAAAGTAATCATAAACATATCTTGTGAAGTGGCTAATGTGGCTCGATCTTGCTTTAGTTAAGTGTACAATGTGTGTGTTGCGAAGACATATGAGCCGAGTTGTGGCAAATGCTAATGTGTGTGAGGTTGACAGGCTTATGGATCCTAGATAAAATCTGAATCACAATAGACAAGCTACATCTCCAACACGGCGCCTGGCCTCCAGGTCCATCACTAATAACGTCTTATGACTTGTGCTTACATTAATTTTCCAGTTAGTGCCCAATTAGACTGTCAAAAGCAGTTCCTATTGGTTTTGCAGAGAGAGCAAACAGACATCGAGGGCCATGTGTCCCATGGAAGTGTGTCTCACATTGATGCAATCATTTTGCATTCCTAGCTGGTGGCAGCGCACATCACTACGTTCTTTCTTCTTGGCAAAGAATCACAATGAAACATTGTATTGTGGTAAAACAATGACATCTTTACGAGGCCTCACTGAATGAACAAAAGCATCTGGCTCGAGATGGCAATAACAACCACAAAACAGCAGAGTAAAAAACAAGTGCAGAGCAATGTCAGGCGCCTCCGAGAGGCAAGGTTTTTAGGGGGCATTCTGGTGGTTTGGATGTTCTCAGAAGGTTTCTTTTCTCTCTTTCCCATCTTTTGAGGTTTCTGTTACATTCCTCTCGACTTCCTGTTTTTTGAGATGGGAGACAGTTCCCACACTGTTTGAACTCTTAGACCCCTCCTTCTCCTTTCCTTGCACTCTTTTGCAAACCCCCCTCTTACACCCCGTGGCCTGCATCCCATTTCTCAGACCTGTCCATTAAACCCAGGGTTCTCTTTCTTTGCT
Organism: Nannoperca australis; assembly: GCA_036023655.1. Taxonomy (NCBI): domain Eukaryota; kingdom Metazoa; phylum Chordata; class Actinopteri; order Centrarchiformes; family Percichthyidae; genus Nannoperca; species Nannoperca australis. Next base: position 25,834 of record JAVQJD010064187.1, on the reverse strand, counting down.
GAGCGAAACATAGAGTGTAATCAAAATAATATGTGTACTGACTGTTCAATGTCGGTATCTCATTCATAAATAGTAAACGAAAAGAGAAGCATTTAATTGATAAATAATGACAGAAAGGCAGAAAAAGAGACATCGAGAGCGCTGAGATAAACAAGTTGTTTGCTGTCAGATAAACGATAGTTGAGCCAGTTTGGCCATGAGGTCAGGATAAGGCCTTGTTGCTGAAACAAATAAACAGTAACAAAGCCCAATATCAAGTTAATCTGAAACCATTATGCAGACCAGATGGGTTTATTCTACGAACTGAATCTGCGACGACAACAACAACAACAACACTGTTCAATGGGGACTTAATCATTTGTCAGTACAATATCTTGCCAGAGTTAATTCCAGGTTGCTGTTGCCATCGTCCACCAAGAGATAATTACATCAGTTCCAGAATTTCCTTAATGATTTTCAAGTGCGTCTTCTCCCATTTCTTTATACTAAATACAGCATGTTACTTCCCTTGGAGATGATAATGGTCATTTTTACTGTCTTAATGACCTAAAGCACATTGTTTTAGTAAACTAGCTTCATACATTATGTAAATCCCCCCCCCCCCCTCCCCTCTCCTCTTGGTGAAAGCCCTGTGGTGCACTCAAAGAGAAGGCAAGCCATCACCATATGGTGGATGGATTGCCTTTGCGCCTTCCACTGTTACGGCTGAACTCCTCTTTTCTAGTTCCAGGAGCCAGTTTTTTTGAATATTTAATCTAAAGGTTTAAAGTCATTCTAAAATTGAAACTGGAGCCAGTGGTAATAAATGCAGCAATGTTTTTTCCTACACTGGACTATGATCTCTCGTTTTTTGGCAGCTGATGGAGTGAAGTCAACGTTGGTCATGACTAAGAGGGCCTTCAAAGTTTCTACGCAAACACGGAATTTAAGTTGAAATAATGCAGTTTCTAATATATACTCTCTTCAGAAGGAGTGTCGACCAGAGTGTCAGTGTATGATGCATCAAACACTGAGACTCGTCTAGTTTTTCAGAGAAGTGTTGATTCAGCTGCAGTTTGTGGTACTGTTGACTGTTTATGTTATTTAGCCTACCCTCATTGATGTAAATGGGGTGGACATAATAATAGAAACACCTGTCAGTACAACGCAATATAATTCAACAGCACCACAAACTGCAGCCTCCAAAATGATCATTAAATTGATTCAACACTTCTCTAAAACAGCGTCAACAAAAACATATAACCTTCATGAAGGTAGGATTTATTGCATATTGTATTGGACTGCATTAGTTTCAGCTAAGTGTACCAACAAACTGGCAACTGTATATTAAAGAAAGTTTAAAACAGTCAACAACTGAACATGACCCACAATACCACAAGTTATCACCTGTGCATCACATTGTGACAACATATAAACCATCCCACATGCCGCACACTGACAAACAAGCCACTATTAACTGCCACGTTCACAAGGAACACATTAACTCCATAAAATACCTGATTTTCGTGTTTATTGTACTGTACATTAATAAACACTTACTGTCCTTATATCTGCTTACAACTACAACATTGTAGTGTGTTATAAACAACTTAATACATATTTAAATGCTTATAAATGCAAAAATAGAGAAACCTTTTTTTTTATATAAACATCACTTTTCACAATATGGTACTTGTCTAAACAACAAGCCTGCTTAATGCACCCTGTGTTCTAAATAATGGATTTCTTGTTGTCAATCCAACAAGGCCAGAGCTGTAACTACTACTAGTGTATAAATACTGTGTCAGTTCTCACACCATTGCTTTGTTCCAACGAACCCAAATCCATGAACTGCATTTTAAGTTTTGGGCATTTTACCGTACCTAACAAGCATGCTGGCTAGCACTGTGTAAACAGTAGAACAGACACTATTTGCTGTAAAACCCAGAGATTACTTGAGCTTCCAACCGCCTTGATGTTCATATTCTCCATGCCCTTATAGGACCTTGTTTTGCAATGAGCAGTTGAGAATGAGTAAAACATCTCACAGATTCCCCCTCTCACAGATCTGTAAGCATGTGAGAGTGAAGTCATTGTTTTCCGAGACGCTTGCCAGAGTATGGGACAATAATTATTTGTAGGCCGTATATGCCCAGTAAGTGTCAGTTCATTTTAAAGAAGAACTTAACTTTGAAGTGCTGAAGTGCCAGACCTGCAATTGCTACACAGAAGCAAAGACAAAATGTATTTAAACAAATATAAATTATGATCTACTGAATTCCTTCCACATCTTATTAAATATAACCGTACCTTTCTCATGCGCACTTTGACAACGTTGTCCTCTTTCTGATCTCCAGGCTCATTTGTTCCATCTAAAACTGGACTGGCGAGTTGTGTGTCACTGTAAATAACTGTGTGTGCGCCGTCATCGGTCTCCTCCATTCTAGAGACTGAGGCTCCTGACCTGTGGTGTTTCCTCTGACCATCTGCCACCTCAGAGGCAGGTGACTCACTTAAGTAACAACCAGAGGCTTCTCTGTTGCCATGGAGCTCCTCTGGGGAGAGCTCTTCGTTGACAACTGCAGAGCATGGTGGCAGGTTTTCTGTGTGCTGTTCAGTAGCTGCATGTTTATCACCCATATGGAAGTGCTGAACGTCTGGATTTTGGGTGAAATCCGAGTTCTTTTGAGGATCCAGTACAGGGGTGTCATCTGGCTCAACGTGGCTAACTTCTGGGATAGCATCCAGTTTTGGACAGCTATTTTCCAATTGCTGATCTATGGTATGATCCTCACAACCAGCCAACACTGAACTTTCATCAATGTTTTCCATTGGTTGACTTACGGAGGTCGTCGTTTCCACACACTGGTCTGCACACTGAGTCATGTTTGTCTGTATGGGGTTTCCTTCTGAATATCCAGTATCCAGTTTTTCAGAGGGCATACTGCTGTTAACTGTCAAAGAGCACTGAACTTTGAAAGACATATCAGATGATGTGATTGGCCAATACCTGACTTCTGCTGCTTTCTCGCTGCGTTCTTCCTGTGCACTTTCCTCTCCCTGAGGCCTGTTCCTCGCTGTCATTTCAACATTATGCTGTTCCAACAGTGTCTGGTAGGATATTTCACAAACACCAGTCTGATCCAATACCCCAGTGCAGTCGTGAGGATCCTGCTCTCCTCCTCGAATGTCTCTTAAGTGATGTTTAAGTCCTTTATTTTCATTTGGAGTTTCTGGGTCATTTAATCCATCCAGCTTGTCAGCAGAATCTGCGTTCCAGCTTTCACTTACTCCTTTGTCACTTACTTCTTCTACCATTAAAGTCACAATGGAATCCAAAACTTTGTTAGCTACATCACCACTCTCCATCATACTAACAGAACTGTGTTGCACACCAACAGGCAAGGTTATCCTTGCATCAGCATGGACAGAGATGGAAATCTTCTTTTCCTCTACATCTGGGAGGTCAGTTTGAGGTTCCAGTTCAGCAGCAGAGGACTGGTTTAGTCTGGCCTCAGGGATTTCAGGAGGTCTGCTGTAACCCGCTGTATGGCTCTCCTTTGTTTCCTGATGATTTGGAAGTTTTCCAGGCTGTTCACTAGCAGATTCAGACAGTAGAGGCCCATTGTTTGAGGAGATAGAGATGCTTTGTTGCTCTTCACGAGAGATATGTGGACTTTTAAAAACATCATCATCACTGCAGATGTCGTGACTCTGGCTACTCTCTGTGCCAACTTCACCTTCACCATTGATTGTTTTCTCACTGTGACTGCTGCTATCAGATGCACAAGAAATATTTGCAATAGACATCCCATTAGAGTTACACTGAAACTCCCTAGAATTCCCAATGTTTGTGGTTTGGAGATGTTCTGATTCAGAAGATCTTTGGGAAATGTTGACATCCACAAACTCATAAGGACCATGAACTGACTCCTCCTGAAAATCCAGCGGAACCTGAACATTGCTTTCCATTGGCTTCAACTTTTTTGATCCAGTATCTTCATTTACAACAGAAGCTGTCACCTTCACCAGTGTTTGAGGCAGGTCCTCTGTGGGCAGCTGGTGGCAGCCCTCTGGCATGGAGGCACACCTCGTCCGTCGACCTTGTTTGGAAGCCCCTGCTCCCATCCAAGGCACCTCGCTGTCCACCCCATGACAGCAGACCAGATCCAGGTCATCATAGCTGTACTGTAATCCTGAAGGGTGAGTCACATGCTCCTCCCAACTTCTTTTCCGTATGGCTACTGGCATGGTGGACAGCCAGTGCTATCCCATAGAGCTGCTTTGGACACCAGGGGAAAAGGGAGAAATAGTCCTGCTGCAATTGAGAAGACAAATGGGGATAAGAAACAGTCTGGTGTTCCAATGTTGAGTTTACAATAACTGAATGTACGGTATACAGTGAATACGGTAAATAATGTTTCACTTTTAAGTAAAGAAATAGGAAGTAGTGAGTGGAAGTTCAAGAGGTGCATAATTATACTCCTAGTTATGCTAATCCAACATGGGAACTGATATTTTTTCAAGCAGAGAAGTGCAAAATTTCACATTACAGCATGCCAACTATATTGAATGTACTTTATCTGGAACAGTTGCATTTGCCTGAAGCTTTAAGAAGCTTCCAGGAACAGACACAACAAAGCTGCCCGGATTTGAAAACATCAAGATAATCATCGAGATAAATGTACATGTCCCTTGATTAGTTTTTAACAAATCTACACCACAAACCTTCAATACACATTAACTTAAAATGTGCAAAACTGGTCTGAAACATTCAGGGTGTTGGTTAACTGTCATTCTGTATCTACCCATGCAGCCGCAAAAATGGAAATGATGTAACTAAAGGGAACTAAAACTGCAAATGACAGCCAGTGTCCCTGAACAGCTGAGTCTCCACAAGCCAACAAGATCATAATTCATACTGTGGGTGCTATGACATGAATCAAACCAAGCTCTACACTCTGCTCTGCTTTTTTTCTGTTGTTCTAGATCAGAATGTACAGAACTAAAGGAACAAAGGGTTTCAACAAGCATGATGTATTGAGTTCAAGCTGTACATCTGTTATATCCATAAACATCATGGTAGAAGATAAGAGATACAGCTGATAGCAAATCCTAGATATTACAAGAGAAAATTAGAGACGTATAATATAATTATAATATAATAATAATCAATACAATTTCTCTATCATTGTTCACTTAGAAGAATCATTAAAAATAATTTAAATACGTTTGCACATTATGTCACCGGGCTGCTTCTTACCCAACACATCTAACAGTTTCTTAAGCAGTAAAAGTAATGAAACATATTTTTTTCTCCACTTTTTTTTCACCTTTTCTTTCCTCAGGAGAAGAGCTGGATGCTAGCAACAGCCATCTGCACCCTCTGGCATGAACCTGCACCTGCACCTGGTTATTAGTTAAGTAAGGGAGGTTACAATAAAATGTCCCAAAGCAGTTGCTCCGTCTACTTGCACTCGAACCAACAGCAAAACTGACACCTCAATACATTTCAGATATTTTATGCTGGCGTAACAATGTTTACTTGTAAATTCTCCAGAAATGACACAGTGTTTTACAATATAATCCAAAAGCTGTATATACAGTAACTAAACGCCAGGACTGGTGATAATCCAAAAAATGGGTTATAGTTCCAGTATTCTCTTCGAGTACAGTTATCCAGAGAAGTTTCACAAGATGCCTTTTCATTCATCCACCGAAAACAATGTGTCCACGGAAATATGAATCCATCTCCTTCCAAGTGACTTGACATATGTTTTATTGTGTAAGCAGTCCTCAGTCCAGGTTTCTGCAAGCCATTTTCTGGACTCCAGTCAGTAAAAAACTGTCGGAAAGGCAGTGAAGCCCGCAAAGGCAGGCAGAAAGCCGGGAAGCAGTGAAAAGTCCAAAGACAACTTCCATCTTGATCACATTAGGGTTTTTGCTGACGCTGAATGCTGAAGCGTCAGGGTGGTGTAACAGGGGCCGGGTTTTCTTTCCCCCACTCCACCCCTGCTCTCCTCCGTTCTATCCCTTTTCTCATCAGGTTCCCTCCCCGCTGGTTTTGACAGGGAGCCTGAGTCACATCCTAGGATTCCCATCCCCCGTCTCACAACTCACCCAGCACACTATACGCATTTATTCACTCGACCCTCCTCTAATGTACTTTCTCACCTCACTCTTTTAGAAACATCCTCTCCACTTCTTCCCAACGTGTCTCTTTCCTCTTCTCAGTGAACGTTCTTCCTTAGCTAGCCATTTTACTAAGCTGGGCAAGGCTCCACCAGTTGGCTCTGATTAGTAACAGACATGCTGCCTCGTAAGACCTCTGGCTGTGGGCCAAGAGAGATTGCTCTAATGTTTTGGCAGTTATTTCTGAGGCATGCTTTTTTTTTTTTTCTCTCATCATGTAACTCTACAAGCATTCTTAAGCAAACACACTGGCACTGATTTAAAAAAAAAAAGCAAAGATATCTCTACAGATATGCCTTGAGAAGGCATTTTTCCAAATATCTGGAAAACATAAATCACTTTTAAAATGTTGTATGATGGTGGGAACAATATTAATAATGCTGTCAACCTCATATATTTGTTTTATAGTAGACACTTAAGTAACACTTGAGGACCAAAATGCCATTAATTCATTTCCTAATATAGTAATTTGTCAGAGGCACTCAACAGAAAGAAAAGGCAAAGCCAGAGGTATTTACACTTGATGGCAATGAGACAATTTATATTTTGTGTTTAAAGTCTGATTGAGAAAGGGACTGTTAAACAAATACAATATCCCACAGATTTCCATTTGCAGAGGCAGTCAAAAACCTCAAGGGCCCCAAAACCTCCTGATTTTACATAAGCACAAAGAATGCACTATATAAATCCATAACATTCTAACAATAGAATCTCCATCCAAGTGCTCCCAATGTTACAAACTCAAGCTGTGACCAAATCTATCATCACTATTTTTTCAGTGGGTTCAGTTGCACAAAAAGAGCAATGCCTCAAAGCAACAGGGACAAAGCAAGCACAAGAGAGAACTGGAATGAAGCCCCCTCTAACTATCCCTGCAACCCTGGCCTCTAACCTCTGGGTCATCCAGATGTGAGGTGAAGCTCTGGATGCGTCTTTTCTTAGGGGCCTTGCTGGGAAACTGTATACTGCCGTCAAAGTTGGCTCTCCAGGGACACAGATGGTCGTACTCAAGGGGAAAGATCCAAGTTCAACAAGACTCCTCTGTAGCATGTGACATGATGCACTCTGTGGTTAAGCAGAGAGCAGTGTAACGAAATGCAGATCTTTTCGGTCACAGTAGCTTCCATGTGGATATGGGTGGTGACTGAAGTGCAAAGGCCGACACAGAGCATGACTCAAGCTATCCAGTCATTACCTCCTGTGGACATCCAACACAAGCCTATAATTTAAAAGGCTAGGCCTCCCCCCTGTCAATCCGACCATCCTGCACAGCCACAGGGCAACTGGTAACTTGAAGTAAATGCAAGCATGCTAACATGGTGATGTTTATCAGTTAAACTATTTACCATGTTCGACATCAAAGCTAAGTGTTCTAACATGTTAACATTTACTAATTAGCACTAAACACAAGGTTCAGCTGAGGCTGATGGGAATATAATTGTGTTGTTATACTACATATGATGATATATTCTAATATCATTGTGCAAATATTTGGTCATAAACCACAGTATTGGACAAAATTCAGTGTTGATGGTGGCGCTAGAGGAAATGTCATCCTTCAATAATCCTGAGGGGGACATGAATGTCTGAACCAAATTTCATGGCAATTCATCCAGTAGTTGAGACATTCAATTTAACACAAATGTCATCCTCATGGTGGCGCTAGAGGAAGTCAGAGGATCACCAAAGTCATTGGGACATATCAGCTGGAAACAATGAATGTCTGTACCATGTTGTACATCAATCTATCTGGTAGAAGTTGAAATATTATACTGGATAAGGAAAACGTTGACATGCTTTGTGTGGATGTGTGTGCAGTCTATTTTGGAACCTGTGCAAATGACTATGTACTGTACAGGAGAGTATTTCAGAGTTTGTGAGTAATTATTTGCTATTTAAGAGTCATCGTTACTGGACAGACCACATCACAGAAGACAAGCATGAACATTCTCACAGGCTTGCAGCATCATTGGTCACATGTCTAGAGCGGTCACATACATGGTTAAGAAAGACCTATTCATGATTCACCCTATAATCCCCCACTGTTCAACCCCTCGACTTCTTAAGTGGAGCAGTGAGGGCCCAAAGGAAACAGCCTCACATTCCTCACTGATATAGTTTATTATTGGAACAATAACCCAGTCTAAATCATGGGCATTGAAGAACACACAGTGTATGCCCATGTAGGAAAATGAAGGTGATGCTTGTGGAGAAAAAAAAAATCCTGTCCCTCCTATAACTGAGTCATTTTGAGCCCTTGCATACACAAAGACTGCTTTGAGAAGATTTTGTTGCACCCTTTTTAAGGCTTCTTTAAATAACACATTTCTGCTGTACTTGCTTGGTAGTTATGTGAAGTCTTGGTTTAATTTACACTAAAAATAAAATAACAGAATCTCGTCTGAAGATCTAAAATTGGCATCATGAAACCACACCAAGATCCTTGCAATCCTTTCCTGTCGCTATGCCCTGTGGTTAACAATCAACAAGCTTTGAGTCACGCTGGTTTAAATAACAGTGTTTGAGGCCTGGGTGGGAAACTGAGCAATTGCAACATTCGTGAATTAAACATTCCAATGTAGATGATGCAACTTTCAGTAAGACATTTTAAGAAAGCCAGTTGAAGGCTCCATTGCTGTCTTAATTTCAAATTGTCTTTAGTAGACAATTTGCTTTGCTCGCGTGGGTCTAAATGCAAGAAGTCGCCGTGGGAGAAACCGAGGGGGGCCTTGGCCATGGATCATAGGTCACAGGGTGACTGCTACCGTGGGAACAGGAAGTACAAGTTATTGAGGATACAGACCATAACAATCTCCAGGCTAAAATAATCTATCTAATCTTCTTGTGAGAGGAGCTGTGTGTGTGTGTGTGTGCGCGTGTGCGTGTGCGTGTGTGTGTGATGGGGGGGCGGGGGCGGGGGCTGTCTGTATGTCTGCTGTAGAATACTATAACATGTTGTTCATCAAATCATATGATGCAGACTTCTGTCATCTGGGCCGTATATTTTTATGACAACAATGGAAAGTCCCATTAGTGTTCACTGTGTAAAGTCTGTTGTTTGTTTTTCAGTTCTCTGGCATGATTAAAAAGCCTTGATGACCAGCAGTGTCACAGTGATTTATGCTGTATGTAATATCCCTGCACTGATCACTTGTTACACGGTGCAGGTTTCTCAGGGAAGATGATTCTGGAAGGAATTCTATTCTCATCATTTGTATTGTTCATACAGTAAGAGGGACACAGTATTTGTTGTAGAAAACAAACATCCTGCATAATAGTCAGTACTATTTGTGTTGAATAGCATTTTGCCAAACCTATTAGGAATGACTGTATACTTCACATGAGCACATATAATCACGTAACCATAGCCAATTTGTGTGTTGTTGCTACTTGTACACAAGACATGCCATTTATAAATATTTCCATAAGCCCTTATCCTGCTTTTAAGACACCTGCGACCAATATACTTATTATATAATATATAATACATGCACACAGCCTATTCCAAACGAGACCTTGACGACGACCAGTTAAATCCCTCTTCTGAAAAACAGTGTATCTTGAACAGTGACCTTGTGCTGGACAAGCAGGCATAAACAAAAGCTCCAACAAAGACAAATGTGCAAATATTAAAGAATTCTTGCCTCTTTGCTTTTCCTTCTTGCACCGTTGAGGTAGTGTGGCCCAGGTCCTACCAGTTTTCATGTGGAAGTTGCATGATGTCTTTCTGGGTCCATTTTCAACATCATATAAATTTACAATCTAATCCACCTAATATAGTCTATATTGTGATTTTACTATTGTTATCTGTGTCTACTTTGTACACACAACATCTATTGCATGCACGTCCATCCTGGAGGAGGATGCTTTGTGCTTCATTAAAAGGGTATTTTGGGGAGGAAAGGTTTGTCTTTATGGGTCTTTAAAGTTCTAAGGACAGAGGCCATCATATGCTGCACAGATTGTAAAGCCCTTTGAGGCAAATATGTGACTTGTAGCAGCACAAATTAAATGTAATCAACTCTCCTTCTAAATCAATCAGTCTTTATCTCATCAAAAGATACCCTATTGGTAACATACAAACATCCTGTTTCAGCACAAGAGAAAAAGACCAAAAAAAAGATGCAGTATCGTCAGAGAGGATATGTGAGTAAGGGATACTTTGTGCAAGTAAAATGCAGTCAGTGTTTTGCTCATCTCAAACATACAGTTCCTACATGGATCACGACAGGGCTAGTTGGCAACAGCTGGATTTAATCTGTGTACTCAGACAAATGCCCCGTAACCCTATAAACACCTGCACCTGAGCACATTCTCACACTTCTGTAGCCTTATAAATGTGTGCAGGAATGCACACAGGCTGATATTACAAACATGCAGCCATCTAGAATATTTAAATTGGTTTACCAAGCAAATGTTTAACTTGTTTTGACCCTTTTTTAATATCCAAACTCACATTCAGATTTGTGCTTATGCAGCCAACACAAAACTACAATACTTCTTTTAATGATACTCCTCGTGAACAAAAGCAACTGTCAGTACGTGATTTCACTGCCTCACCTTGGGAGTTTGTTTTAAGGTTAAGTGATTCACAAAAAAATTGAAAAGTTAGTAATTTATCACCACCCCTTCTATCCATTTTTGCCCCCCAAAAAAGTAGTTGCAACGTAGACACTCTAAAATGTTTTGCCTTTTGGACTTCATAACATCCTCCAAAGCTGGACATTTTCTAACAGCTTGAATCTTGAAAGCGTCTGAGGACAGAGGCGCATAATATTTATCCTCTTGTCTTGTTGTTTATGAGGAACGAGTCTTGAGCTTGGCCCAGACCCTGTGAGGGCCGGGGTGGTGACGTACTACATCACCCCCACCCAGGATTCTGCTGAACATATGCCGTGCTGGCATTCACTCTTCGAGTAGAGATCCAGGAACACGTGTTGTCCTTGGACACCGTTGCCACAGCAGCATCAGCAGGAAATACTTGAGACCAAGAGTAAGGAGATGAGGGGCCAGGAGCTGTTTCATCACATGATGAGAGCGACATTTGAACAGTTATGTTTCCGCTCCGTGTTAGTTTGCATTTTGGTTCCAAATGTAACCTCCCAACATCTGCCCTGTTTCTATCACATAGGAATCCAAAGTGTAGTGCTCATTGTATGTTCTGTTCCTGCAAAACCTCTATGATCTAGGTCCTTACTCTGATTTTTGCTTTTAATCCCATACTGGACACGCTAAGAGCTTTTATCAGGTATGATGAAAACATGCATCTGTCTGTCTGGAAGACAGTGTTATAAAACAGGATTATGTATAAGGTCTAAGGCTGCAGGAATTTTGAATTAGTCAGGGACGTCAGGGAACTGATAAGATTGCCACAGTTAAATATTTACCTTCCCTTCCGGTCTTCTACGCAAAGCAGTGGAAACGTTTATAGTGCAATAAGAGCAAAAGGAAAATAAGACGCAATGCACCTCTTCTTCAGGAACTGTTTGACATTCCAGCCCACTCAGGAAGCGTCAGGGAACCTTCGCTATGAGGAGAAGAAACCTCTTGACAAGCGGAGCAGGCAGGGGGTGATGCCTCCTTGAAAAAGACGCTACTTCAAACATCCGACCTCTTGTCAGGAGCCACTAATGGCAATAAGGTTAATGGCAATAATAGCGTGTAAAACCAACGGCGGGCATGGTTCCTGAGACAGAAATAATGATGCACAAGGAGGCATTTTTCAGAAATATTAACATGCTTAAAAGATACAACACAGAAGGACTGCACCCGGATTCCAAAATCACTGACCTTTGCCTTTGCTTGGACTTAAAATATGTGTGCCTTTCAAAAAGCTTCTACCACATGCAGTTAGACTGCACACTGAGTGAGGAGACCGTCCCTCAGCTGGAGGGGCGGCAGCAGCGTCTCTGTCAGCAGGTCTCACACCACAAGTGTCTCCGAGCAAGATGAAGAAATGTAGTCCCACCAACAGCAGGGCTACCTGGGAGTGTCTGTAATTAGGGCCCGAGCACAAACCCCTGCATGTGTGTGTGTGTTGGGGCTGAGATCCTACACAAACACACACACACACACACACACACACACAGTCCTCTGTCCTAATTATTTCATGAGGACAGAGAAACCAGCGTGACCATATATGAGCAAAACATGATAGACAACTCTCAGCATAATACATTTTCTTCTCATTCAACTAACATGCTGTGAAAATCACACTGGGGCGATGCACAAAGTGTTATAGCTTACTTTAGTTTTTATAAGTCATTATAAAATGCCAAATTAGCATTTTGACAAGAAACCGGTTGTAATAACATTACACAGACTGCTGGAGGCGACAAAACGCCATATTTATCGAGCTGGGGAGTGGTTGGAAATGTAGATAAACAACCTTCTGCCATTATACATTTAGATTTGTATGTGTAGCTAGCTTAGTTTGAGTACATAGCCAGTTCATGCAACACGCTGAAAGAAAACACACGCAGAACCTTAAGTTTAAAGTGGCATAAATAGTGTCCACTTTAGTGCCACTGTGCCCTTTCAATGGCTAAATATGGCATGGGGCAGGAGAGGAGATGCAGGTTGAACCTTCAACGTGTGGCAGATTTTCCAAAGAGAAAAGCAGACTGTTGGCACGTGAAGAAATAAGAATAGCTTACAGTTACCAACTGTTACAAAAAAATCTTGTAACCTGAGCAAAGACCGGAATCAACCGGAAGCTCATAATCACTCACCTGGGTACAATGTTTGAATGATGTTCATCCCCAGTTCTCAGTTAACAGCTAATTCATTACTTCATCACTCCAGTAAACGGCGCCAAATTCTACACGTGTGTTCTACAACCCTCCAGTCTGCCGTCCATTATGCTGCTTTCAAGACACCTTGTAACTTTCTATATCCTACATTGATTTCTATAATAATAATAATTATAATAACAGTAATTGTATTTTGAGTTTGCAATGTTTCAATTGATTCTCTACAATGTTATGTAGCCCATAAACTGCGTAGCTTTAAGCCTTTTTATTGCATACTGATGTATAAAACATCATTATAGGCTCTGATTAGGATATAACAGTATCCCGATTTAATATTTAGATTTTTACCACATAGCAATAAAGGTTAATATATTACACATTAGCATACTCTCTAAATACGTATAGTTATGTATGAGGCAACCATTGAGGTCTATGGGTTCTTGCCGACTCAATTCCCAAATAATTAAATGCTCTTCCAACAAATCGTCAGTTTCTTTCGTGGCATCATTGCCACTGTTTTCACAGAGCTATTCAGGTGGCAAAAAACGAAACAAAATGAGAATAAAAATTAAAGCAACATTTTGTTAATTTTGGTTTCTTTTCTCGACAAATTGGATATTTCTGATAACCCGTGAAGGAAGCATTACAAAATTGAGTTCTTCCGCGTTTACCTGTAGGTCTTCACACATGGATGTATGTTACTGAATTTAACAGGGCTTATGCTGTGTCCTTGTATGGGTTATAGGTAGAAAGAGAAAGGAAAAGGGAGATGAACTGGAAAAAGCTGACACAGTTTAACCGAAGAAAAGGCACTTAAAAGTTTTGTTTTCATTGAAGTTGGCCGAAGTTGTCGCGTTCCCGATCACAATGGGGTGTTGTAGCAGCACTGAGGTAAGTAAGCTCAAACACGACGGGAGTTATGGCTGCTTTAAAACGTGAAGACTGTAACAGTAACTCGCAGAGGAGTTTGAGACAACGTGTGCAACGTCACTTCGTCTTCAGCAGTAGCAGCTGCGGCTTGTTTTACAGCAACAACAACACAGTGATTTGTCTACTGGTTTTGGGAGCAGCAGGGTAGCTACTGCACCGCAGCAGTCCCAACTAAACAGGCGTAAGGACATCTGTGTCATCTTTTTTATTTATTTTTTTATAATTTCTTATTTATGCCTTGGCAGAGCAAACGTGACTGGAAACCGCTGGAGGAGCGCAGCTGCACGGACATCCCATGGCTCATTATATTCTCGTTGTTTTGTATTGGGATGGTAAGTCTTAAGTTGAAAGTGCGTATACACTGAGTTGTCATTTTGCGATGAATCCTACGTTCACGAGGGTTACAATATTACATTTCTGTTGAACATGTTTTAAATAGGCGTATAGGTGTTCATTCTACTCTAGTCATTTTGGAGACTGTAGTTTGCTATTGCATTGTAGGTGTTAAGGTATTTCTTCAAATTGGTTATCCCCATTTGCAATATATCACAGTTCAACTTCATCCCCAACTTTACAAATCAAAAATCATGTTTTAGAGTTTGTCAAAAATAACTTTATAAAGATGAGTGCGTGGTGCTATCTGGTTCTAAACATATTCGATCTTTGTATTTCATGCTACCCTACAGATAGTTAACATGGTCTACTGTAATCTGTGTCGTCTGCAGGTGTGTATTTGTGGCTTTTCCATCGCCACAGGAGCTGCCTCCAGGCTTATCTCAGGATATGACAGTTATGGCAACATCTGTGGCCGGAAAAACACCAAGATCGAGGGAGTACCCCTCAGCGGCAGGGACATGACAGAAAACAAGTTAGTCTTAATTTGTTACAAATGCCTTAACATGTGACATAAGGGTTTGTTTACAGCAAAGTCATCTTTTTACTCTGTTTTCCTCATTCGATCGCATACAGCAACAGGACATTTTTTTATAGATTCAGTACATTAAATTAGATATGCTGAGACCTCTGTAGTTGAGAAGTCCTTCAGCATTACCTGTGTGTGTGCAAGGATTGCACCATGTAATTTGCCTCAAACAACCAATTGCTGCATTTGTAAACACTTCTATTTGCCTCCTGTTCTGGTTGGCATAGTTGATAACGTTTAGCTGTCCAGACCACGACCTACTTACACTACACATTTCAAATGGCAACATAATGATTCACTCTCCCACAAAAGGTGTAGAAGTAGTAAACAGAAGGCGAGTCAGACAAGCGTTGTAACGCGTACAGGAAAATCCTCTGTGATTTCTCTGTCCAGGACAAGCTGATGTTTGGTCCGTTCGAGCAACTTCATTTGAATAATGTGAGGAGAATAAGATGTGATCAGTCTGAAGGTTAATGTAGATTAATATCACCAACACAGAGCTACACTGTGGCAGTGTTCTGCTGCTTAAGTTCTTCACGTATCTGAATAAATCGCATAGTATTAGAGAATATCTGCCTTTTCATAATTTCCCACACAGTAGGTCTGGGTTATTGTGATATTTTTATGACCCTGTTGTCTTAATTTATGCCAGAAGTCTTTGATTAAATTCCTCCTTTTGGGCACTAGCTTCCCATCAGCATGCAGCCTGTAGGCCCAGTTTCACTGGAACAATGGGTCATGCTTTATTGATGGGCTGATTGCCCATGGAGGCTTTGAATAAAAGGCGTTTCTGCTACAAAGAAGGATCTGTGAGACAGAGTAGCAAATGTCACCATCTTTCATTTTCTGCCCAGACAGAACAGTCCCAACTGGCATAGTAATAACAAAATATACTGATATTTTGTTTAAGGGAAAAGTGTTTCTTATTTTGGAGTGACAGTTGTGGCAGCACTTTATATTGAACGGTAATCTGATAATTCCAGTTTTTCTTCCTATCAGGTATGTTTTCTTTCTAGACCCTTGCAACCTTGACTTAATTAACAGGAAGATCAAGTCAGTTGCCTTGTGTGTCTTCAAATGTCCTGCTACTGAACTGGCCACGCCCAACGATGTAAAGCAGTTCGCCCTGAATAACGGTGAGAAAACTGCACAAGTGAACATATTCACTAGAGGAAAGGTGGTCTGGTGTAGTTTACTGGTATTTACATGTATTTGTGCTACATTTTGGACATAAATAGGATACACAATGAATATATTTATTTTGTAAAATGTATTTTTATTAAGGTGTTAAATATATTAATCAAACTGAAAATGTCCATCTAATTTTTGATTTTCTCGCTTATAGGCTCTCAACTCTGCTCCTATGATATTTCTCCTACAAGATACGCAGGCAATTTTGACAAACCCACTACATGTCCCAAACTCCCTGTTCCTTCAAGGTAAACAAGCATGTTCTTTGGGTTTAAATTACATTTCAACTCATAAACAAGAAATTATCTCATCACTGGAAGAGACTATGTTCTCACTGGCACCAGTTTACTGTTTGTAATGTCGTTATTGTTATTGTTTGGGAAAAGAGCACACACGGTAAGGGCTGGCCAAGGGTTTAGTGAAGCTGGTTTGTGTACAATACTTGTGTCTCTGGTCTTTAAAGAGGAACTGCTATCTGTTTACCATCGCTGTATTTTCCATTCTCTGTTATTCTTTTTTTCCGACCAAATAACAGTGCAGTCAGGATAGAGAGAGATAAGGAGATGGGGAGAGGGATGATTTCACAGGTCCAGTGAGTTCAAACCTGCATTGTGGGTACAGGAAATCTACATTTATTTATTTATTTAAGTGGTTAATTTCCAAAAGAAAATTTCACACAAACATGCACTGTAGCCTAACATGCTTAGGACCAAAGAGCACCAAATAAATAAAAGAAATGTGCCATAGTCCCTAGTCTTCTGCGTCAAGTACTATCCAGTGAAAGTAAATTCACCTATGTTCTTCATATTTGTCCTTGTTGCAGTAAGTCTGTCCCACTGTTGCACCGCTGCATTCCAGTGGATATCGGCTGCTATGCTGATTTCGCCCAGGCATTCATCACATTCGTCAGTGACAACACTGTGTTGCGCCGGGTCGTCTCAGGGGTGATGGCCAGCAAGGAGATTATCATGGGCCTTTGTGTGCTGGCTTTAGGTATAAAAACATGATTGCATTCGGCTTACAATATGCATGTGGATATTTTAGGTCAATTATTAATCGTTTTTTTTTAATTTGACAGAGACAAACTACTGGTATGTTTTTTTGTTTTTGTTTTGTTTTGTTTTTTTTAATTTCCTGCTGACCGAGCTCCACAAGTATTGCTCATTAGGATTCAGTAGGAAGGCATGTATCGGAAGAGACGCTATTTTTGTCATTAAACAGGAAGAGGAAACAGGAAATGTCAGTGGTTACAGCCATTGTATCGACTGAAGTTTAGTCCACATGCATTCATTTAAGGTCTGCTATAACTCCTCCTATTAGGACAACAAAGAAAGACAGAACAGTTTTAGACATATTGTCTCTCAATTATTTGATGATTTGGATGTATTGATTGTCCTTGAGTTTCCTTACATGGGACATCTTGGCTATTCTCATTTACTTGTTAAATTAAATGCAAACCCATGGTTTAATTACTTTGGAAGGTGGAGTGCGTTTTATTTATATTTAAGATAAAGCAATACTTTATCAAACCTTACAATGAACAGATACTATAAAATCAGCACTTTGCTGCAGCTTGATGTCACTTTTCCATGTTAGCGTTGTTTAATATGTGAGGCTCTGTTTTTTTTTCTCAGTTCTGTCCCTGATCATGATGGTCGTCATTCGTTACATCTCCAAAGTACTGGTGTGGATTATAACGGTTCTGGTAATCATCGGCTCCATAGGTAACCTGATTCTGACATTTAACTTTTTTTTTCATGTTTTATTCAGATTAAAGAGAACAGTACAGCAGGTTATATCTGAACTCTGAGCTCTGATGTTTGGCAGGTGGGACAGGCGTACTCTGGTGGCTCTATGTGAACTACAGGACTGCCCTTAATAATAACACCTTATCAGTATTTGGGAAAGAAGTGGCCTCAGACAATGTTAAGGCCCTGCTTGTGTATGCGATCGGTGCTACAATCTTTACGGTATGTCTGAGTGAACAGGTACTGTATGTGTGCATGCATTTATGTATGTAATTCATGTATTTTGCATAATACAGATTAATACACGTTTTTTTAATGGTTTCACACAGTACCAGTATTAGTCCTTAATAAAAAAAACAGCCTGTGGGGTTTAAACACATTTCGATAGTCACATTTTCCAGATACGACAGGAAAAGTCTCTGTTTTTATGTAACTCAGTGTTTGTGTAACCCTCCAGGTGGTTCTCCTGATAGTGATGTTCTTCATGAGGAAGCGTGTGGCTCTCACCATCTCCCTGTTCCATGTGGCTGGTAAAGTGTTCATCCACCTTCCCCTGCTGGTGCTGCAGCCTCTATGGACCTTCCTCTGCCTCATGCTCTTCTGGGTCTACTGGATCGCTGTGCTTCTCTCTCTCGGGACTTCAGGTGAGGACAAAGGCTATAATGGGGAACACCAGCACTGACAGTTTATTTATGTGGATGTCGGATTTAAAACGGCATTCACAATTCTGAATGCTTTGGTTGACCTATACGTGCATCAGAAAAGTTTTTATTGTCAACGCAGTTTTGCTAGCTCCACGCATTAGAAGTGTTTGTGTTACCATTCCCAAACAAGTAGAATATTAAGGTCGTTGTGACATTTTGTCTTGGTTTCGTGGCATGACTAAACTCCCACATCAGGAATCTTGTGCCAGTCTCGTGATGTGGGAGGATGGAGTCAAAGAACCACTTCTCTCTTCGTCTCCCACTTCTCTTTTCTACAGTTGGTTTTTAATTCCAGCAAAGTAGAATTTAAAACAAAAGTGCAGAACAAACAAAACACAACATGTTATAGCTTTATGTTTACTATATTTGGGGTGTATAGTGATAAGTATGGAAATGTAGGTAATCATATTAAAGATTACAGTTGCAGTGAAATTAAAATGTAGGTGCTCACAGTAAACTGTCATTCTGTCAATGACATCGTAATAAATTTATATAGAAATATAACATGAAGAGAAACCTACCTAAGGCATTTCTTTTGGGTAGATCAGAACAATTAAATTATTCACTTGTTTCTTCCCTTCAGTAGAATGAAAAATATTATGTAGCCGTGCAAAGATGTTGCAAAATGCAGTTATGAAAGAATGCCACAGATAATTTATAAAATATGGTCCATGTTGATCTGCATCTCTGACAGTTGGTCCCCAGTTCATGTGGGAATTGTGTTAAATTTCACTACAAAACAACACCAAATGATAAAGGAGTCAAGTCAGCAAAGTTGCTAAAACTCCAACAACTTATTGCACTTGTTTCAAGGTAGGTTGCTCATAAATATCAAGGAAATATAGAGGTATACAGTACATGTACTCGTGCTTCTATTCCATCACAGGAACACCAGTAAAGAACAACTCTACAGGTATGGTTGAATATCATATGCAAGGGCCTCTGCAGTACTTGGTGTGGTACCAGGCTGTGGGTCTCATCTGGATCAGTGAGTTCATTCTTGCCTTCCAGCAGATGACCATTGCTGGAGCCGTGGTCACCTACTACTTCACCAGGTAGAAAAGAAGTAACAGAGAATAACTTGTATTATCTCACGGCATCTCATGGACTCATTGTTGTCTTTGCTGTCGTGTTTATGTGATATTTCAAATATAATCACTATCTGATTAACTTAAGGAATAAGTCGCAGATGCCAGCAACTCCCATCCTCTCCTCCATGGTACGTACCATTCGCTACCATCTGGGTACTCTGGCCAAAGGCTCCTTCATCATCACTCTTGTAAAGATCCCTCGTCTCATCCTAATGTATATCCACAGCCAGCTCCAAGGAAAGGTGAGCTATGAAATTATGACAAATGTATTTAAAAATGCCACAAACTCAAGAAGTTCAATATGTTGATCCTGTAAGCCTTTTAAAATGTGCATTTTATTACGTTTATTAACCTGTGAATTTCTTCACTTTTCATAGGAAAACGCCTGCGCTCGGTGCATGGTGAAAGCTTGTGTCTGCTGTCTGTGGTGTCTTGAGAAGTGTCTCGCATACTTAAATCAAGTAAGTCATTTCAAGTTGATTGATAAAGGAAGAAAATCTACTCTACTGTACAGTGGAAACAAGATCCCAAATATTTACAGTGCACATGTCCGTATTGCATCATTTCAGAATGCTTACACTGCGACAGCCATCAACAGCACTAGTTTCTGCACCTCTGCCCGTGACGCTTTCCTTATCCTGGTGGAAAATGCACTCCGAGTTGCCACCATCAACACTGTGGGCGACTTTGTCCTCTTCTTGAGCAAGGTACCACTCAGACATATTTGGAGTTTTTTTTATACGAGATATTCCCCCGAAACCAGAGCGACCGTAATGTTTTCTAACTAGTCTCACATCTACACCCTCAGGTGCTTGTGGTCTCCTGCACAGCTTTTGTCGGCTTCCTGGCTCTGAACAACCAGAGGGACTACATCGTGTTGGTCCTGCCTCTCCTCATCGTCTGTGTGTTTGCCTTCCTGGTGGCTCACTGCTTCCTGTCTGTCTTTGAGAACGTGGTTGACGTTCTCTTCCTCTGCTTTGCTGTGGACTCAAAGTATAACGACGGCAGCCCTGGACACGAGTACTACATGGACAAGGCTTTAATGGTGGGAGGATAGTGTGTATAATGGGGATACTGATGGGCATTTGATTGAAGTTTTTTAGAAGCATGCTTCATTCTTAAGTGGTAGATACGAGTGACAGTCTTTTAGTTTTAGTTTATTTACTCTTTTCTCTTCACAGCGCAAAACGTAATTATTGACTTTAGAAATCCATATTTTGAATCCAGAACTCCGTGTAAAAACATACTTGGTCATGTGCCCTCAGTGAATCATGTACAGTGGCCCTTGGGGACAGTTTGTATAAATGTGAAAATGAATATTGGGCAACTTGTAGAAAATCAGGGTGGACTCCATAAATGGTATTCACAGTTTCCATTTTTCAGTGCTTTCTAATTATTTACAATAGCCCTCTTATTCTTAACAATGTACAAGAACCATCATTTAAAAAACAATGAGAGCAAAATAACAGTTCAATAACTCTGTCTTTTCCCATCCCAGGAATTTGTTGAGAACAGTAAGAAAATGGGTTGGTTGAAGCCAGGTGATGGAGACAAACAGGAGATGAAGTCCATGGTGAGTTGGAAAATCTTGGCAGTATTCTGACCAATATGCTGTACGTAAGCTGTTTCAGTCCAGCTGGAAAGCAAACGCAGAACATTAATGTAACATGCTGCAAAATAAATACATAGTAAACTGCGTTCATGTATGTTACCTTGTGTGTGATTCTAATAACGTGTGTTTTGTGGTTGTGAATTATGTTGGGTTTTTTTTGCAGGCACGCGGAGGGACTTCTGCTTGACCAAGCGTCAGAAAGGCCAAAAAAACACACTACACGCTACACATAATTTCAGCAAAACATGGATTGGGGTTTATTTTTTATTGTTGGGTAGAAGTGATTGTAAATTTAAAGTTTAACATTAATGGGGAAAAAGCTCATTTGGCTTTGTGTTTTGTTATTAATAGGTTTGCTAGTTTTGTCTTTTCCCTGTGTAACTTGAGTTTTCTCTTTTATCACATTTTAACTGATAGGAGCGATTTAACATGTGTTGTTTTATTTGTTACATAATTTTATTTGGATATCGTGTGGTGTACATTTTTCAAAGGGTAGCTAACTGTTTTGTCAAAGGCTGTTCAAGTTGTTTTATTACTTCTCAAATTTTATACTTAAATAAATGTAAACACAGAGTTATTTATACAGTTTGATCTTTTGTCCACACCTATAAAGAAAAGACTGGATCGAACATCACGTCATATAGAGTGTCTCCTTTCTAGCCACCTCACTTCAACTGAGATATCGGAGCAGTAGCTGTGGTCAGTATGCTTCAGAGAATGAAATCCTGGTAATTATACTATACATCACCCACTTCTAGTCAGCAGGGGTCAGCAAATGAATTGAAAGTGCAAACAACAGTAAATTTAAACGATACAGTAGCTGTAACAGGAAGTGCAAATACAATGTATCCTAGTTAATAGGAAAATGGAACACTAAATTGATATTTTTAGTTCATAGTTTAGGATACAAACATCTACAAACGTGTGTTGAGGATATTGCTGTCAAATCCTTGTTACTGAGTATTAGGGTCGGCTGAAATAAAATACAAAAGATGACGTGCACGAGACAGAAAATAGTCAAAATCTTTAAAGGAATGTAAAAAAAAAACACATGCACTTCAGAATGGTCCATATGCTTAAATAAAATAAGTAATGGTAAGGATTTATGTTAAAAAGTGCAAGTAACAGAAGTGAATTTTGAAAATATTCTTCTGTTTGGATCTGCCTACAGAGACAGTTCATTAAGTCAAACTGAAACACTACCATCAACGCCGCGAAGTCCAACCTTTACCACCAGAGGGCAGCAAATCCTTTAAAATGAATGACATTTCCATTGTGTATCCACTGTAGATGTTCATGCCCTTTAAAAATAATGAGAACAAACTCATGCCAGGACTAACACATTTCTGAATCCACTTAAGGAAAATAAATTATTTTGCCATTTTTATTTCTCATCACCTTTTGGACATCATTACATATTCCATGACCTAATTTAGATTTCATTTTAAAAAGGTGAAACCTAAATGAAGTAGTTGGTGACGTCTGGGACATTGGGTGAAAATGTTTGTGAAATGAATTGGTTTTGTTACAACTCAACCAAATATCTCTCTCTATATATATATATATATATTATATATTATATGTATACTCTGCAGTGTTGACAATACCTCTATTTTGAAGGCATATATACACTTATTTTTCACCAATTCAGTGTACAAAACCAGTTGGGCAATTTCTTTTGTACATGTAAAATTATGATAAAAATTATTTTTTTTGTAGTAAATTGATGTATGTTAGTGAATCATTGAAGTTACCATACCTTGTAGGTTAGAAATGTTTATGATCACCATGGAGGTAGACTGACCCATAAATTCCCCATGAGTGTATCCACAATCTACTGATGTATAGATTACTGCCTCACCCACTCCAGTTTCTTTCCAGTCCAGCATTGACCACACAAGAATCAACCACTAAGCAGTTAGATGTTATTGATGGGAAAGCTCTCTCTCTGCGCACCGCTGTCCTCCTCCATAAAACACAGGAATCCAGAGGATAACAGCTCGATGGCTGGTAGTGAGTCACACCAGAGTGATTGCTGTAGTACTTACAGAACACAAACCATTCCTGGAAGCTTTTTGTCACTGGAGAGAAAGACCGAAGACAGGAAAACCCATTCTGCTGGAGGTGGCCTAAGCAGGAAGCAGCTAGATTTAAACCTGAACAGGAATGTTTCTTAAAATATTGCAATTTCTTCAATTGAAGAATTAAGATTCTGATTATATCTGATATTATAGTGAACAAAGAAGGCAGGCTTGGACATTTATGAGTTAGCAACTGAAGTATGTTTTATTATTTGCATCATACTGTAAAGCATCTGCAGGCATATTTATGTAGCTTCTATTTATATTTTTGGGCCCTTTTTGATATTTAAAAACTTCTATCTCAACATATTTTAAAGTTTATGTGCATTTTATTTATTTACCTTGTGCGATAGGTACTGTATTTCATCATATAGTGTTCTCAGGACAATGATGAAATAATAATTTGCTTCCTGACAGAAGCTCTAAAGCTCTGGTTCAACTGGTAAATAGTTAACCATTAAACCTGTTCTATCCCACTCCTATATGGATGTATATTGTTTGCGCTGACTAAGGCGTAGTAACATGAGCCTGCTAAGTGTGTGCGTGTGCGTGTGCGTGTGTGTGTGTGTGTGTGTGTGTGTGTGTGTGTGTGTGTGTGTGTGTGTGTGTGTGTGTGTGTGTTAGAGTGTATTGACCAACAGTGACTTAGCCATTTAAGTGAGCCATACTGCCTCCTCAGCAGCTTGCCCTGGAAGCTCAGCTCAGGCCTTTTCAATGCTGCTTACATTTAGTACACCACCAGTGATAAGAAGAGCTCACAATGCTGCGGTAGACATGCAAACAGAGAGTAAAGCAGTTAAAAAACACAGGCAGAAAGGAATGCCTGTGATTATAAGTAACATAATAAGAGGTAAGGAACACACCCATACATGTCGACTTTTATCAACATCACCCCAATCCTGGCTTCTCTACAGTGGCTTCCCGTTTGATTTAGAATTGATTTAAATATTTTTACTGATCACTTTGAAAGCACGTCTGGGTCTGGCCCCAAGCTATGTAGCAGAAATGTTGAGCCCATATGAGCCAGTTCGCAGCCTTAGATCCTCGGGTTGGGCCTTTCTGGCCGTTCCAGAGTCGAGGCTTAAATCTAAAGGTGACCGTGCAATTGCCATCAGGGCCATTTGGCTTTGGAACAACCTGTCCAAGGAGATAAGGCAGAATCAGTAACTTCTTTTAAATCACTTCTTAAAACCCATTTTTATAGACTTGCTTTTATGTGATGACGTCTTTTTCAACTAGTCAACTAGTTTCAATTAGTTTTTTCATTTGTATTTATTGATCATTATATTATAAAATGTTGCTTTGCTTTACTGCTTGGCTCTCTGTTGTTAAATTTCTTTCTGTGTATGCTGCCTTTGCTTTGTCTGTCGAAGCACTTTGTATACCCTGTTTTAAAAGGTGCTATATAAATAAAGCTATTATTATTATTATTATTATTATTATAGGTCATGTTTAAATCAGTTTTTTGTTTATTAAGCCACAGATGCAGAACAAACAACCATCACACCTACCAGTGTGTTTTAAAGGCGACATGGTGGAAACATGGCATTGATTGCATGGTATTAATACATTAATTTATTGTTTTTTCCTATTTTGCTTCCTATTTTTATACAAGAAGGTCCTGAGAGGGCTCAAAAAAAATTTGCATGCATATGTGCAAACTCCATCTGCTAATGAAGATCATGTGATATGATCAAAGCTAACTATTAAATCGACCTTGCTGTGTGCATTCTTCCACATTGAACTGAGATTGTTCTACTGCTGCTAATTTATGTCAGTAACAATATATTATGTGTAATAACACAAACTGATCTCACCTCATACAGCAACAATACCTCATCATGCACCAGACTGTGTGAAAAGTTCAAAGAACCTGCGTCACAGAGTATTGCTTATCTAAGAAACCTGATTTCCCAACATCATAAGTGCTTCCTGCAATTTGAGGTATTTCCCATCAGCGCTCAGTCATACTGTCTCCCCATACACTGGCAGATCACTTTTTATTGTTGGCCTGTATCCAACAACAGGATTCACTGTGTGGACATTAGCCATAGAGATGGTATCTCTCCACATTTCTATGGTCAGCACATACAGGCAGAAGATAAATGTGTGAAAATAAACCTTTGATATTTACCCAGTGACTTCCTTTCTGGAGCTGCTGACAGGTCCTGTTGCCAACACTCACTCACACATACACACACACACACATAGATTTACACATTGTGTTAGTTCCTGTAGCCTGCTTACACTGGGCTGTGTAAAGAAAATAAAGATAGCTCTCCCAGCGAAAAAAGGTGAAAGAGTCTTTTCTAGGTCAATGAATGTGCCTTTTTCTTGTACTACTTGAAGTGTATGTGCTTTTCTCTACATGTGTTTACGTGTGCTTGTATGTGCAGTGTGTAGGCATGCACGTATGGTGTGGGTGTGACGACGGCTTATGAATTATTCACCTGTTCTCCTACATAATGCAGTAATGTTACTTTACACGGAACACATTGCCTACAAATAAGCAGTTTGTCACTCCTGACCATTATCAGCTTTCCCCCCTTTTAAATCAGCTTTAAGTGATGCCAATAGCCTTTCGTCTTCCACTTACAACGCTCACATGTTGGGTCCAGTGGGGGGGGGGGGG
>JAVQJD010064184.1:0-55821 GCA_036023655.1 Nannoperca australis | reverse complement strand
AGTAGTCGAGAGCGGACGAGTAGTGATTACGTAGGGTATTTGTACGGAAATGGCGTAGTGACGTGGATGACGTAATGTGGGTGTGTTCCTGCTCCCGAAATCCGCTAAATAGCAACAATTTGAGACATCAGTTTACTGCTCGCCACCATTTTAGAAGTTACTGGAGCCACAGAATCCAGTTTAATCAAAAGGTAGTGAGGCTGAGTGGGACAAGAAGCAGCAATTACTGAAAAGGCTGACTGTGACAGACTGAGACACGTGTCAATTATGCAAACATGATACAAAATCACTACCAAAACATGTCAGAAGAAGCAGAATCCAACGATTGACATCTGGCTTTTGTATGGAAAATAACTTTAGACATTATTAGGGACTCCTGTGTTGTTTGATAGTTTTGGTGGCAGAATTTGGCAGCCATCAGAGGAGCTGCAGTTTAAGATACTTTGACATGGGCTAGACCACTCGGTCAGGGTGTTTGCCACTTGACGAAACGAGAGGACTGATAAAGACTCTTGGCTTGCTGATATCCTTCACATAGATTGCAACTGATCTTGTAGACACTTTACAAGGACCATTTCACTTTCATTGTCCCGGGGTACTACAAACAAATAAAGACATCCGTTGAATTAATACTATTTCAAAACATTTATGTTTTTTTATGGAACTGTAAGATCAGATGCAGAAATTGATGTTAATACTTTTTAAATGGCAAAATGGTAAGAACTACAGTTTGATAAAAATTGCTGTGTCCAAAATCTATAAAAACTGAGAAACTGTTTCTGTCTTTTCTCTAAAGTGCAACAAAACTAGTGACTAAAGACTAGGCCCCTATGGCTTGACAACAGAAATAAGACCACAGATTGACAAGAGCAAATAGTATCAATTTTAAAAATGGAGGTGATGCTGAGGATCAAAGGGCTAAGATGGCTGAGGACAATTCATGCATGTCACTCCCTCTTTCTCTAGCGGTAGAATGTCAGGAAAGTGCATTGGTGAACAAAAAAACTTCTTCGGGATGTGTGCAGTTAAAAAAATCTGATATATTGTGCATGCTAGAAATTGTGAAACTATAATTGAAAAGTTAAATACAAGTACATGCAAATTATAACACTTGTGATAAATATAGAGCTCATTTTAATTTTGACATAGTGAA
This sequence comes from Nannoperca australis, assembly GCA_036023655.1. Lineage (NCBI taxonomy): Eukaryota > Metazoa > Chordata > Actinopteri > Centrarchiformes > Percichthyidae > Nannoperca > Nannoperca australis. The sequence goes on along the minus strand of JAVQJD010064184.1, from coordinate 54,668 downwards.
GGAGCTGTATTTTTCAAATATCTGTAAGATTTTAAACAAGAACAGAATATTGAGTAAAGATAATGATATATTAGTAATAGTTTTACAAACTGTCAAAAGATACACTATTATGTGTAGCAATGTTTAAAATGAGCCTCAATAAGTCTAAAAGACAATAGTTTAAAGGGGCAGAGCATTTACTTTTGAAGTGGCTGGGTTGCCTGTCTGTGTTACATCAGTGTAATGTCTGATAACAGCTAAGTGCTCTCCATTCCCTGGTTTGCTGGCCCTAGTGGAGTGTCCTTTACTGTGGTTTACCACACCTTTCATCTATTCTTTCATCTCCCTTTCCTTTCAGTAGTGCCATTTCTAGCCTTTCTAAGGTTACTTTTGCTGCAGTGGACGTTTATTCAGTCTGTACACCAGAAATATTGTAAATATCTTGTACATTTGATTGTCAAGTTATGACTCATAACTTTAGCCTTCAGATATGCATCAGATCTACAGTTGGATAATTTTCACATACGGACATAGACTGAGAAATGTACACGTCAGCATGTACGGTAAACACAGAAGAACATGACCATGTGCACACTACATAACCAAACAAACAACACACACATGTGTAACACATTCTTGTTGGCACTCATTGCTTCCTCCACGGGATAGAAATAGAAACTGAAAGTGAGAGGGGTGCAAAAACTGTAGGATAGTTATGCTGTTGAATGAACTTGCACCCTAACCTCCAGGTGCATCATATACCGAGGTATTAAACTGGCTAAAGATGAACAAAGTGGATGGGATTGAATAATGGTTGGGTGAAAACACAGAATCTAAGCAGTCATGATGCCCACACACACCAAGAAACTGACACAACTGGCAAAAGGTGAGCTTCGGGCCTGAGTAAGACGTGATTAGATCAGATATGCAGTCACTTTTGCACTTGATTCTTAGGGATGGGTACTTTAGGCTACAGAGACACACGTCTGTCACAGCAATAATGCAAGTGCTTTAAGAGCCACTGTGGACCTTGAATCACATAACACTTACACCTATATTACTTATTACAAAAGTTTAAGTATATACTATAATATACTCATTTTATTTTCTGACAATCAGGTACCTCTTATTTCTTCTTATCATCCAAGTATTTTTCAGTTGGATTAGCAAACAGTAGGTGGGGAAATATGCTAACTGTGAGCTCTGCTAAAATTGTAAATAAAAGTTAGGACCTGCTCATTTGATGTGTATGTCAACATGTGACGCTCTTATTTGAGATTCACAAGTTATAATCCACCCAAGGGTACCATATATTAATAAATAGGTTGTTGAACAGTGATGTCTTTAGTGATTTCCAAAAACGTAATATGTACTTTTCAATATCTAGTCCAGCGTAGATTGAGTAAGTAGACAGTGAAGAATGAAGTATCAGTTTAATACATTTGTCAGAAAAGTCTAAGACTTCAGAGGTGACCTTTCTGTGGACAAACTTCATAAGGGGAGCCCCCTCATTCTCCCACCAACTTCTGCCGAGTCATTAACTGTTTGAACCTTACATTGAAATGGAGCAGTCAAGTCTTGTTAAGATGATGATTGAAATATGGTGGCACCCTACAATAGATGAAGAGTTAGTGATCATGATGACAATAGCCTGATGACAATTGCACAACAGACCTGGTCGTCTCCTTCGCCTCTTCTTGGAGCCAAAGAGTTTGACCCGGGAGAAAACGTTTAGTCGACTGGGTTTTTCACAGCTTCCTTTGGTTTTACTGGGGCTGCTAACGCAGCGGCAGGCATTAGTCTTCTCCCGCTCCCTCGCCTGTCTTTTCTGCCTTATGAGGGAGCTGGCAATCGCTGCAGCCATGGCCAGTTTGGCAGCGTACTGGAAAAAACTTCCGGAGAAGCGTGAAAATAATCTGCCCCCTTTTGATTACAGAAAACTGGATTTCGAAGGAAAACGTCCAGGCGCAGTGGCAACAATCTGCGGCAACTACAACAATTCGTCAAATAACAATGAATTTGCCAAGTGGACTATGGAGGGTAGACAATAAAATAGTCCGAGTAGTGCGGCAAAGCCGGTTAGATAATGTCCAAAAGAATCATTTTTCATTGATTTTGGGCGTAATTCAAGAATTGTCCGTTGTATCTCCGAGAAAAAAAAAAGTGAAACTTAACAAGAAATAAAAAACACACGTTCCACCGTGAAGCTGCACAAATACTTTCACAGCACGTTGCATGTCCCTCCAATTGTATCATTTCCTCGGCATCACAACGCACACGCACAAGGACCAGTGTGTCTGTTTGCGGTTTTGCATCATCCCACTAAACTACATGGCCGCGCACATGGCACTCGGGTAGGCAGAGAGTCGTGAATGAACCTCAGTGCGCAGCTAGAGGATGGAAACACCTGTTTGCAGACGCAGGGCAAGTGTTTGCAATGCTCTCCATCTGCTTTCCCTAATCCCTTACTGAAGCTGCTGCTGTCAGGTGGAGACTTACGCCGCGTTTTTAGAAAGGCGACAATGTGATCGAATCACTAAGGAGATTCGATTAGTTTTAGTTGGAGCGAGGCGACGCTAGGCGATGGCAGGAGGCGCCTCTTTCTGGATGCAGCGCAGAGCACAGACTCAGCTGAGAGCATCCCACCGGCAACCTGGAGAACGAGCGGTGGGGAGGAGGGAGAGGACACAGGGTCTAACTAGCGAGACACAAGCCCAGTAAATGTGCACAGAAAATGAACATGTCCACATATCGTCATGTGGGATAATTCATGTTACATTTTCAAGAGAAAGGGGCGTAGACGGCGTGGGGGGGGGCGGGGAGGTGGCAAAGCGGAGACAGGCAGAGAATCAGTGAATGCCCCAGATTGTCGGTATTTTATTAGAAAAGACCTGACAGAAAGTCACGGAACATGCTGCTCGGTCGCAAAGGCCGTGACGACTTTTGAAAAAGAAATGCAATGTTTCAAACGTGGACTAGGGCGTGCCTCTAACCATAAACTACGGAAATATCATGCAGTAAAAAAGACGATCAACGAAATATGTCTATTCATTATTAGAAATATTCTATCAACCGATGTCGTTGCTGCTTTAGCGTGCACATGGCTGTGAGGGATCAGCAGGTAGCCATCAACAGCAGTGGATGAATACAGTGGAAATAAGTAAAGTAAATTTGTGGGATGAAATGAGGATCCAGTCAGCATCGAGCCGGTAGATTAAACGACATCATAAATTCCCATATAATCAATATTAACTAGTATTTCACTAAAACATATGAATACCTTTGCCATGCCACCTTTAAGGTCCCGTTAGAACATTTATTATGCTACATACAGGTAAATAATGACTGGAAAATACAGGAAAATGTCAACTGGAAAAAGTGTAGGAATTTGCTATTTTATAAACTATAAACGCCAGACCAAAGTGTATGTCCTGACACACTGAAGTCTTTCCCATCCCTGACTGCAGCCTCACCAGTCAGTCCTGGATTGAGCACAGCTAACAGCCTAACCAATGGTGCCATCTACAGTCCTCAATCAAAACTGCCGTATACGTTTTATTTAGTTCCTCTGATTAATATTAAGTGCCAGTAACACACCTCAATATTACACACATTGCGTTGATTAAAGACGAGGCGTCGCATTAGTTAAATCTGAAATCTCGCGAAATAGAAGTACAGCAGAACAACGCTCTAAAACTAAACATTACTTAAATAAACGTAAATATAAATCTCCCACGCGTGCTCTGAATAAACCCGCTCGAAAAGTTCAAATAGTTCAAAACTCCAGAGCAAAACAGTGCAGATATGAGGCGCTCAAGCAGTTTTTCGGTCAGGGCATCTCAACTTCAGCACCACGGACAGCTCCAAGGCGGTTAGTACCAAAACAATATCACCACTTATCTAACTGCTAGAATAAAACTCTACCAAACACTACTACATTCATATTGCACGAACCATTTAAGTCAGTATAACCTGGGAAGCGTTGTCTCAGTAACACTTGACGAACATCATTTTAAGTAAAAAAGAGAAAACAAGTGCAGCGTTAATTCCCAACCAAGAGCAGCAGCCTACCTGAAACCGTTTTTCTCAGGGGAAAGGTCATGATTGTCTACAGCGGAGCCAAAGCAGTGACTTGGATACTTGCAGTCCTTGGGTGGAGAAGTGAAGGCGAGTTGTCTGCATTCAGCAAAGTTCAAACAACTGTCAACTGTCAGAGGCGTGGTGGGAGAGAAAGCATCGAGGCGTGGCCATCAACAGGAAGATCATTACAGGACATTAGCGACGTGCCATTATGACTTCAAAATGCTCATTAAACATTCATTTAGAGGTCTTGTTGATCCGGCAAACACGGGCGTGTTGTCGCTGTTTTGCTGCGCTAGGCGGGGCCGGATTGACGAAAAGTGATTGAAAATGTAGGTTGAGATTGTTCTTCCTTCTTGGGGCAGAGAAGACGTTGCTCTCCTATTACAAAAAAATGATGTAAAATGATCCGATAATGCGTTGACTAAACCGGTTATACGGGCCAGTCCACTTTCGACTGAAAAACACATCGATGCAACATGCATTAGGCAAAGTGTTTTTCACAAAGACAATTCTCTGTTCTGTGAAACTGTAGAGGTAGTTTTTATTTTTTATCGCCCAGATAATACTGACATTTGCCAAATATGGCATGAGATGATTTATCAGCATCATTGCATAAATTACTGTCAATACAATGCATGAAGTGGACCCTTTTGTAGTTTATTCTTGTACAGCTCTATTTCATATTAGTCCAATTATGTTAAATATATGTATATACACAAGGAAAAGTAGAGTATGTATTGTGTACGGTGGGTGACTCTTCATAGACGTGATTACAGAAGATGTATTGATGAAGTGTATGTTATACTAAACAATATAGTGAGTCTTACAGTAGGTACTTCTGAGGGTCAGTGTACTCTGCTGCCCAGTGACCATGCACAGCTCTGAACACTAGATGGAGCAAGTGGACTGGCTATCAATAGCAGTATATCCACCTTAAAGGAGAAATCCACCTAAAAACAAAACTCAAGTCGTTTTTGAAGTAAACATAAATTATATTTAGACATGTTTGATTTAATCAACCTTTTTGGAGTTGGTCTATTCACATTAAATTAGCAGCAAACTCGTTTAGCTTAATAAACATAACTTTAACATGCAAATGAGTTTCACTCAATGTAGATCGTATGGTTTTGAATCCAAAAATGTCCCTATATCCTGGTGAAAAATGTCTCTAAATGACTGTACAAAAAGCACACACAAATAATATGTAAGGAATAATGTAATTTAAAGCAGCGTGGAAATTATGGTCATGTCCTTTTTATAGACCACTATATATTTCCAAATACCCATCTGCAACAGAGTGAAACAACAAATCGATGAAGTCACTACTGCAAAAAATGATTATTTCATTCAGAGATTGAGTGATGATGCTAGATGCTGACCAGCCAGTCATGCAGAAGCTGGATACCAATATATTGATTTACAAGTGATGTGGCTTAAATGACATAAGGCATAATAAAGATAAAAGCAATTGTTTTCCCTCTTACTGTAAATGATGTTCTCCATGGGTGGCTCTATAATGGGATAACCTCACACAGTCTAAGGTGATCACAAAAGTTGTTTCAAGGTTGAATTGGGCTTTCCAGAGTCATTATTATCTCGAACAGCTGGCACCTCAATATATAAAAGCAATTATATCCATAGGGGCCGTCTTTACTGTGATGAAGAGTAGGATGCTTAAAAAGTCCTAAAACAAAGGGAAAACACAAAAAAAACATTTTCAGTTATGAGAAACAGTCTAAGAATGAACACCTTAATGATCCTCCATGAAGCATGATTAAATGTCTTACTTTCCTTTAGCCCGTAACAATCCAAACTTCAGCCAAGTATGTTGTAATCAATACTGCACATTTTCCTCATTTACTTCCATCTCCACACATTACTGAGATATGTTTTATTCCCTAACAGCTACGAAAAGTTACTGTAGTTATGAAATGGCTGCCAGTTGTAATCACTAAGCTGAAGTGTTGGAAATAAGATATATTTATTTCTGAGAAATTAGAAAAATGCCATGGAGAAAATAATTCCTCACCGGTCTCACATTAGGAATAGAACAAGTTCTAACGCTTTACTTTGACTCACAAAATCTGTGACTCTAACTTAGATGTCTGAAGAATTATTGCAGAGCAAATATGAGTAACTTGTGTTTGAAATGTGAGCCAACAAATAAATACTACAACCATAGTTAGAGAAGTATGTCTCTATAGTATAGTAGAGCGTAAAAACTAAGTCATGGTCCTTTCTTAATGCAGCACCTTGTAACCTTGTAGGCATACTGTGGTCCTGTACCTCTGATATAGTTAGTACTGCACTCTGGAAAAGGTGCATGTTGAACCTCTTCACAGCCTGATTTACACTGCCTGGTGCTATCCGATACCTCTAATTCGTCCATGAGCAAACAGACAGACATATCTCAACAGTAGAAAAGCAGATCTCAGGATTTGGTTCAGTCATCCCACTACTGATATACCCGGGCCATCACACAAGCAGACAGTGTGGCCCTTCAGGAGGAAGGCTGGGTTTATCACTGACAGTTAGGAGGACAGAGAGAGGTGATGAGAGCCAGGGCTGCATTGTACAACAGCGACACCAGTCAAACACCTAAGATGATACTAAAGAAAGTGCAAATGTGTATAGGCCTGATAATGTTCATCCCACTGTTAGCAAGCTGTGTTGGTGAATGAATAGTACAAAATATCATACAATGTCACAAGTGGAACTAGGGGGATAAGTAAAGGAGCGAGACATATTTTAAATAGACAAGAAGGTGTTTGTATCATTGTTTCATCATAATTTCTATTATTATATTAGGATTATTTGTATTCAGAAATCTCTGAAGAACATATAGCTCCAGTCCTCTTTTTGTGTTTTTTTTTGTCTTTTTGCAAGACAAGGTGCACTAGTGTGCACATTTCCAAGTGAAAGGTGCTCGCTGACGAGCATTGCAACAAGGTAATGCACACTCACACACACACACACACACACATGGAAACTGCCTCTATGTATTTGTGTTGTGTGAGTGTGTGTGTGTTTGCGTGTGCTTTGAAAACTTGTGTAGCAATGTGCCATGGGTGCATTAATTACTGTAGTGCCTCAGAATGCCAGTTTACTGTGGCCTCTCGGGGGCACCTTCACCGCACTGCACTCTTTCACACACACATACACACAGAGAGTGAGAAAGTAATCGAGAATAGCAAAAAGCACACAGTTCTGTCCGCTCCCATGCAGTAATTTGTAATGTGTACAATACATTTTAACTTTACCACAAGAGTAATGTCCAAACCTACGACACACGCTAAAAATGTTAGTTTCGCAATATACTAAAATGTATGTATATATTACCAGCCCAAGATTAGATTAGATTTGATACAGAACAGACTTTAATGTTACAAGATGTTCAAGACCTTCTGTCATAGAAAAGGCTCAGAGGCAGCCTTTATTCAATTCTTACACAGTTAACTGTTCAAACATAGTCCATAAAAAAAGCACCATTCAGCTTGCATACACACCTAACTGTGAAAGGATCACGTGACTTCACACAGATCCAAAAGGTCCCAGCACCCTGCTGCTCTTGCCATCTCTGGCCACTAGAGAGCAGAACTACAGAGTAGGAGTGGGAGTGGGAGAAAGGCCAGTGTGCTGCCAAGGTTGAGGACTGTGTTGACCTTTTGTATTATTAAAAACAACCAAACAATTAAAGCTATCTCTTCTTATTTATAACCCGCGGCTGTCATGATAACACCCAGAGTTTAATGAATTTCAATATTCATAAAAAAGCGGCCTCTGAGGGCATACACTGAATAAATGGGGAGGTTAACCTTGCTCGTGGTGTGTAATAGAGGGCAAAGTTGCATACTTGAATTGTGTCACTGATTATATGGAAATATTTATTGTCCAACTAAATTAATTTCTTGACATAACACTGGAAACTGCACTAGCAGGATTTTTTGTTTAACCCCTTGGTAAAGTAAAATATCATCATGGGAAAAAGGAATGATCTCTGATAAGCTCAAAGGTTTCTATTAACACTATTCAGCCATTTGGCAGCATTCTGCTGGCTGTCTGCTCTTTGTGCACATGCTGGTGCAGTAAATCCATTGCAACAGCAGCTTGCAGCATGCTAGGCCACCAGTGCAGTAGTGATACCACGCGTTACCATGGAGACTGCACATACGTAAGAGGGCGTGTGTGAAAGATGGAGAGAAAGTGTGCCGAAGATGGGGGTTGGATATTACAGAACAAGAAACCATCAGTCACTCAAGGTTCTCAGTGGAGGAGGGGGGCTAGAATACTGTCATGGCTGATTGGCACACTCGTGGCAATGATTGTGTGATCTATCCCACCCCTTTGGAACCAGAGGGCTCTGTTAAGGACATGAAAGCAAGGAGTCAGTAGACTGAAACTGGAGGACATGAGTCCCATTATTTCTCTCAGCAGGTAAACCAGGATAAGCATCACCTTGGGGACAAACAAGTAAGCATGTGTGTAGAGAAAGAAACTCCACAATGGGCGCTAACCATCCCTGAAGAACGGTTATATGTCACAATGTTTAATATGCTGGAACTTAACAAGATATTATGGCTGATCAACTGTGCTGTGTTTTATCCTACATCTAAAGTGCCAGAAATTTTTATATAATTGTCATTTATCAACAGGGAAAGTTTGCCTTGTTTTTTAATCGCAGTGAAAATAACATAAAACGCTAAGATGATATCTGAGCTGTGTGCCAGTCTGGCAGTCCTAATTAAACCACCACCAGTTCTATTTCTGTCCCTTTAAAACACTAAAACTAATTAGGAGCCGACAGAATGCTTCACCTCTCACCTTTTGTATAACAACTGTCTTCAAAGTCTTTGTCTACTGATCAGCACTGCAATATTTTCTCTCTCACAGACAGGATAACCACAGATCTTTTTGTTACCCATGCAAAAGGGACACAATTCTATTTTGTACATCAATAAAGCTAAATATGGCACTGAAACATGGAATTGAAACAATCTCAGGAGTTAAATCTGCCACACACCTTAACTGTTTGCTTGAGAATGATACAAATACAAATACTTTTCATCCAGTAGATGTTTATTTGAAATCTGGACCTTTACAGCTAAATGCAAGAATCATAAAGTACAAGAAAGGTTATGATCATCTCAGAAAGTGTCATTTAAAATAATCTTTGTGTGCCTTAGCTTGTATGTATGACAATGACATAAATATGTATGCAGTTATTTAATTATGTTAATATGACATTATAACCACTAACTACAAGAATTTACAATATTGTGATTATTATAGGGCATTGAAATTGAGGACATTACAAACACAAGGACATAATGAGAGCATATTGGTTCATCTTTCTGCTTTTCACTGAGTGCTACGCTCAGTTGAATGTTTTATTCAAATTAGGGGGAAATGATATACTGAGCTGGATTGTCCTGATTAAATTAATTAAAACACAACAACAAAGACTATCGAAATGGATTTTACAGAGTTTTTAACCTGTACTGTCAATTAGAAAATAACAATTCACATGTAGATGTAGTAGATCAAATTAGCTGTTCCTAGCTGGTTGGTATACCTTTTTTTTTAAATATATATCACTGAGTGAAGCACAGCAAATACACTAGTGAATATACTCACAAAAGCTCATCCCTACAAGCTGTCACTTCTTAATTTAACTCCATGTGAAGTACATAATTTATCTGGAAGCACACTGGGCTTTCACACACTATGGCCTCTGTGCTCTTTGTGTCTGTATATGCGTGTGTGTGTGTGTGTGTGTGTGTGTGTGTGTGTGTGTGTGTAAGGCTGTAATGACGTGGAGAAATCTCAATCAGAGGCACCAAACGGTGTTTGAAATGTCCTGAGTTCAGACAGCAGCCTGCTCAGAATGACTAATGCTGTACCAGCAACGTGCTCTCATTACCCCGACACATACAGAAGTGTAAAATACAGTCCACAGAGGCTCCCTATTTCTCTTGTCCTCTAACCTTAAAGACCCTGAAGCTGATTTTCTCTGATAATAACAAAGTCTGGCATGTTCTCTTTTTACCCTCAGGTGCCCTGAGCAGGAAGATGAAAAAGAGATGGGGTTTATTTAACACTCGGGATCGGTTATGAAACATCAATGACAGCATGTCAGGCTATGTTTTTGTTTGGGCCACTAATGGAAATTGAAATGTAATATCTGTGTGTACGTGGGTGCACATTTGTGCAATGAGTGTGGACGTGTCTAACAATTGCATGACCCTGCAGTTCTAAGGTCCCCTGGGGGATTGTGGGTATATCATAGCCAATGTTGTTGTAAGCCGGAGGAAGGTGGCGAAAAGCCCCTGTGACTGATTACTGTGTAGGGAGTCCTATACTGTGTAAAGACTTTAAACAGCAGCAGGTCTTAGAGAACTAAAGCCACATTTTAAGGTTGATTCAATAAACATTACATGGGAAGCTGTTTAGCTGCACAAAAGGCAGAGGACCAAGTTCAAAGCAACTTCCAGGCTTACAACAATGTAATTTTGTACATAATGTACTGTACACATTTAGCTTGGTGCACATGATGCCTGTTTCTAGGTTAGCTACAGCACACAGTCTCTAATACCACATTACTTCTACTACTGTAGATAAGATACAGCATGTTGTATAGACACATGTACTTGTGCATATAGACAATTCAACAAGCACACATACATACATAATAGACACACACACGCACACACAGGCAGCCATCCCAGCAAATGTAAAAAGAGTCTTTTAAATGCCTGTTATCAGAACAACATCCAGTATCTTATCCTTGCCAGCATCACAACAGGAGGTAGCCGGAGGATGAAATCAAGTGCGGGAGAATGCTCCCTTGCCAAAATGGATGACTGAACAGTCACATGTGAATGTGAAGTAGATGGTGAGTCAAAGGAAGCTTTTGGGAATATCTATCAAGGAGTTGAAAGACCATAAATAATAAAATCACTTTTATTCTCTTTCAAGTTATCATTCCTCCATTAACCAGAACACACCCAAGAAATGGGCTCTCGTCACAGTGAAGAGGGACATCTGGTATCAAAGAGAAATCAAGGAAGTGTGCTGCAGCCAAAATAAAGAAGCTCAGACTTTCTGAAAGTTTGTATTAATATCTCCATTCTAATAATACCCTGTCTAGCAAGAGCAGTCTTACTCCCAGAATACAGTAAGTGAAGTGATGTTGTCCTACATATTCCTTCCAGCATGACACATCAAGGAAGGGAATGGAGTGAGATTAAAGGCATCATCTCTGGCACCAGCTGGCTTAAACTGTCTACTTACTGATGGAGACACAAAGGAAAGCTCAAGAGCACAGCGTCATGCTTGCTTCTTTTTTAAGAGTGGTTAATTTAGGACACATTGTTGTCTTAGGTGATGGACACTTCCGAACGAGGACGGTGAAAGCAAAAACTATGCTGTTCTTCAAACTAAGGCCATAGCCAACATCGTGTCTTGATATAGAAATGACAAGTAAACGACGGAGATGGAAACATTTCTCCTCTCTTGTGCTGACTTGGTGAGAAGAAAAATTCTTTCATCCAGGTGTTTGTAATAGCTGGTCTGATCTTTGCCATTAACCAGGTCTCTGTCCTCAGAATAACCCCATCACATGTCTTGTCTAGCCTCAAGAATAACTGTGAATATTATGCAACAAGATCAAATGTGCAGAGCAGCGAACTGGGTGTGAACATTAATGAAGCTCATTTTAGTCCGGCCACACACACTCTGCATTCCCCCTGCCACCGTTGCATTTCCTTGAGGAAGGTGTTGGGGGGGGGTTCATTACCCTATTGGGGGTGTAAGGCACAGTAATATATCATGCTGCCTGACTTCAGATCTGAGAGACAGGAAGCTTCATGGAGGAGAATGAACCTCCATTCAGTAAGTGATGAATGGTCGTATATAGGTTCTACATCTATGGTACTACACTTGAGGTTAAATTGATCATGTATACTATATTTATATCCTCCTGAGACCCAGCCCATTGACTTGTGTCCTCCATAGTGGACATTTTGTTCAAAAAAGAAAATAGGAAGACATGTTTTTTCCTCAGGTCCCAGGAGGATATATTATAATCACACTAACAGACAAACCAGTGTGATTGCATGGTTCAAATTGGCTTGGCTTATTTCAGTATACTTTAAAGCCCAACGTGTTAGGTGGAACAGATTGACTGAGCTGGGAATGACATGACAGGAGACATGACTCAACTTATTGGAGTGGGTGGGTAAATAGGTCATGTTCCCTACCCAACACAGCATATCCCACTTTTCAGTTCAGTCCCTGTGCTTGTTAGTGAAGTCAACACACAGAGAAATCAATGGAAACATAATGACAATGGATGGTAGTGGACTATAACAGGTGGGAGGAGCTGTGCAGAGCTGATAGAGAACTCTACAGAGGTATGAAAAAGTAGGCCAAAACACAGCAGTAAAGCAGTAATGGCTTTCTGTAATCTGTATTAGGCATATAATATAAAAGGCAACACTATTATAGAAAAGCATTTGACTTGTAAAATCATAATAAAGCCTGCAGTCATAACACAAAGTTATCAAAAGCCTTTGCCTATATTACATCATGCTAAGAAATTGCTTCGCAACTATATGGGTAACCACAGTACTGAATTTGTTAACATAATTTTTTTAATAAAAAAAATGTAAAAATAAAAAACTTAAATGTATCCCTAACTCTTTGTTTCTCTGTTCTGGGCCTTGTGAAATGTATTTATTGAAAGGCTTTACAGATATTAACACATATTCAAAGACAGTAAAGCAAAAATCAAAAGTTGCTGCTAATGTCAAGCTAAGACCATTCAATTATTGTAATACCATTCTTCTGAGTGTCAGTATACACCCTTAGCTACACATGCTGTTCACAGCAGAAACAAAGATGCCAGATTATGTTTTAAGCTATCACCCTCTCAAACTGCTAAGTTAATTCCTCAAATCAGAAATCTGAATTCTTTCTATTCTTCTTCTCTCTGATTTGGGCTGCGAACAGTTAAATAGGAATGAGTGGTGAGCAATAATTCTGCATTCTTCAATCTTGCAAAAGGATGAAGACGGATCCAAAAAAATCAAAAGGCAGCACAGCAGACTCCCTGTTGCAGTGCATGTGTGTGTGTATGCTCTTATTGCCGGACTCACAAGCCCCACGTTTTTAGGCTGACCAGAAGATTGTGTGTGTATGTGTGTGTGTGTGTGTGTGTGTGTGTTTGGGATTGTATTGCTATCTTTGTGAGTTTTAAACCATCATAGTGAGGTCATTTCTGCATTGTGAGGGTTAGAGATAGGGTATATGGAATGCATTATGTTAAAAAGGGTCCTCACAAGTATAGGTGTGTGTGCATGGATGTGTGTGGAGATACAGCTTTACGTGTCTGGTGAAGGAGGAGAAAAAGTAGACCCCCTCTGCTTTTTTAAATTATGTTTTTTACCCCTGCTGCTGGACATTAGTTGTCTCTACCTCTACTTCTGCAGCATCCACCTCTCCTCTGTTATGCTCAGGCTCTTTTAATGCAGTCATAGTTTATGTCTGAATCTTCATTAAGCAGTACAGCAGGCAGGTGTGAGAAGATATTTCTGCATTCCAGTTCCTGCCAGTCACAATAGCAAATGTGTTCCATTAAACACTAATTCAGACGATTGTTGATGTATGCATTCTAAGAAGGTATACAAGTTGTATGTTTAATGGCAATTTACAATGATTAAGCACAAAAACAGACACATTTTGGATTCATTTTAGAGACAATAGTGAAAACAGATTGGATGAATTTACCACTGTGGAATGCAGAACTGAATGAGAGTGGGAGAGGGATCTGACTGGGGTTTAGTGTTTTCCTTGAATGACCAATGGGGGAATAATAACAGTGTCCCTCGTTATCTTCGGGCTCCTCCTTCTATCAGGCCCTACAGCCAGATCGACCCCTGTGGCATGCAGTAAGTCAGAGGTTATGCTTTAACATGATTGAGTGATTGCACGGAGCCCTCTGCTACCAATTGAAGGATCAGTGCAAATGATTGAAGCCCATATCATATTATTAAGGCTATGTTCCCCAAACAGCACAGCTGCTGTGGTATTTTGTGTCTGAAGCCCTGTCACTTTACAAAAGTAGCTTCTGCAAACAGGCACTCATATTCCACAAGTCCGAACAAGTTATTTGTCAGTACTGCTGGATCAGATTTGAACCACAAACTGCAGGAAAATAACTATTCCTGAACGTCTAGGCATGACCTGTGATACGCACCATCATCATCCAGGGTCAATGTGTGTGTTTGCAATTGAGGAGATAACATGAGGAGATTAGGACATATTAACCAGTGCTTTGGCAGTCAGGAGCACAGATTAGAGATGTGAGGCTGCGTGACACTGGCCTGCTGTGATGATGGTTTATGTGTGATCATCAAGACTGGCTGCCTGTCTGCCTGATTGCTACCCATTACATCATGCTGAACATGCATCTGAGGCCTATGACATGCTACTCACACACAAACACCAACAGACCAGGGCCAACCTTTTCACATGGTTGACATTTTAGCACTCTGACCTAGTATAACCTTTTGAACACATTAAATATTTTTGTACATTTTTTTCCTGTCTGGTCCTCTGTGTGTGTGTGTGTGTGTGTGTGTGTGTGTGTGTGTGTGTGAGAGAGAGAGAGAGAGAGAGAGAGAGAGAGAGAGAGAGTAAGAGAGAGAGAGAGAATGAGAGGCTAGAAGAAAAGAGAGACAGCTGTCAGTGTATGCAGGTCTTGATGAGATGTGCGATGTCTAATTATCTCTCCAGCAAGTGGATTAGTGAGCTAACACTAATGGCTGCCATAGGGCTGTAGGTCCCAGAGAACATACACACACAATCACAAACCCACACACTGAAGCACACACTTGCATGCACACGCACTCACGCACGCACGCACACACACACACACACACACACACACACACACAAAAATGCAGATAAGACAGTGCAACTGTCAACCAGATAATTCTCCTAATACAAAGAGGATGGACTTGCTGTGTCAGTACATCAAATGCAGGGGTTTTATGATGTTTTGAGAGAAAAAACACTGTGACAGGTCAATGAGGCAACAGCAGGAGGCACAGTGGCCAGGAGGAAGCTTTTGGGAGGACATTTGGCAGAGAGGTCTGTGGGGTCAGAGGGGTCTGCCTCACCAGCACCTGACTGCTGAGTTTCAGCACAGTCACACACATGTGACTGTTGTTTATTCAGTCCAATGGACCGGCTTGTCCTGCTTGGTCGCTCGTGGGTGTGTTGTAAAATTAGATTTGGGTCTAAGGTGGGCGGGCCTCATGTTCATTGCATACTGATGCAAGACACCTGACTGACGGTGTATGTTTGTGCGTAGTGAGAACAACGCTGTAGGACACAGGAGCGATACACTCTGCTGGAGCTTGTTGGAGCTAAAAGGCACGTCAGATGGGCCAATTGAGTTACTTACATCAGGGCTCATTTGACAAACAACTGCAGAGGGTAGTGTGAACCCCAGGTGCACTGTGAACAATGAACAACTCATGCTGGAGGGAGCTGGTGAAGGGGAGAGGACTGCCAAGTGGGAAAGCAAGAGAGACAGTTGAAGAGTTACCATTTCATTAACAGTATGCATTATTTATGTATCCTTCTTTTGTCTATTGTCATTTACAATGACCTTGAGCGATCACACTGGGCTAGTAATGATGGAGAGAATATGAAATGTTACTTGAAAAGGCTGCTCTACTGCTCTGCTCTCATGCTCAAGTGATTTAATTAAATATTAGCTTTTCCTGTTTGATATATATCTTTTCTGACATTTCATTTTACTTAAAAAAAGGGATGGATCCATGTGACGATACTTGTGCAAATGCCAAATTGTAGTGAGAGGTTTGAGTTTTTGAACTATGATACATACATGCACATCCCTGCCCATGTTATAATATAATACACCTGTGGTGGCACTCAGATATACAAAGCTGTGGGAAGGTACGGTTAAGCAAACAGATTAGGGGTGGAACATTAGACTCACAAGAACATAAGTGCAGAATAGCAAAGCATCCAAGTTATACATTTGATCATTATAATGTATTATAATGATTAAATGTATAACTGCTTTAGCTGTTTGTTTTACACTAGCTGCTGTTGTAGAGTTGAGGAGGACATTGCACAGAACACAGTTCACTGAGTTGGCATTAAAATGGCTAAGGCATCTGTGGAATACCCTGGACACTTTCCAGACATTTAACCACCATTGAGATAAAAGTAAACAAAGCAATCCGTCTCTAGTGCACCACACAAAAATACAGCCAAGACAGGGAGACAGGCTGGCACAGCATTTAACACGACTAGTGTTATGATTCAGAGCCATTCTAGACTAAAGGTTCTTGAATGTAAGCTAACCAACTTTCCTCCAACATCTGGCAATATCGCTATACAGTATATGCTCTGTACGTAAAAAACAGCACAACTTTTCTGGTCATTTAATCTGGTTTTCGTTAGACTCCCTGGAAGATCCAAGCCTTCTCTAAAGCTGGCAGGTGATGGGAGAAATTGGGTGTCTACATGAATCCTAGCCAACATCAGCCTTGGCTAGCAGGCTGGCACATTACTTGGTGCCCCCTGAGATGAAACATGCAAGGTCTTTACATAACCCTGCCAGCACCCAATATGGCCCTCCTGAGCCAAACTGGACTGTTGTTTTCTCCGTCTCTGCTAATGTGGTGCTTAGGCAGTTCTGGTGTCCCCTGCATAGAAATGAAGAGGTCTATGAAACTTTTATGGTCTTTAATAGTCACAGTGAAATCTTTGGTGTCCTTTTTGACAATCTTCAGTGTCAAGGTGCCATAATTAAGAATTTATTAACATTCTTAATTTTTAATAACATAATTTTTGGCTTTCATTTTTCGACATTTACAGTACCATTCACATGAATGGGAAACATTTGACTTGTAATGTAGTGAGTTAAATCACCATTTAATAATTGATGAAACAGATTGTCCAACATCTCAACTGATGGTAGTAGATTGGTACAATGGAAAGGAAATGGGGATCAAACTTGTGACCATTCAGTTGTGTTATTCAGAATTCAGTGGCATTTTCTTAACAGGAGAGTAGAGCCTGACCAGTACTGGGCTTCCGAGATAGAGAGCGAGTGCTCATCTAACTTGTGAATTCTATTGACTTTGGTTCCTGGCTGGTAGGGCCCTCAAGGATTTAAAGAGGCTAAATATAAAGACAGCTTTAAACAAAACAAAAAAATGTTTTGCCATAAAACAATACTGGTCATTAACTACCACTGTAGAAACAACACAATCTTTCAAAGTATTTCTAATGTCTAGTCATATTGCCCATCCATTATCCATCATGTATTCTGTGTCTAATAGTAATTTTGTCTTAAACTAAAACTAAAAACATTAAGCTTTACATAGAGCAGCGGCTTCCAACTGGTTTAGGCACTTGATCTACATTTCTGGCAAAACTTAAGAGTCAGTGGCCAATAGTAAAGATTATCCAGTGTATCTACTAACAAAACTCATTTTACAGATGCCATAATGACATAAAAAATCTACACAGGCGCTTTACAGGATGGTCCTGAGATAAGCTGACTCCCCATCCAATACAGGAAAACAAAAACAAGTATCACACAAGTGTTTGTTATGCACTACACTTTTTGTTTTTGACAACGTTGACTCATGAACACTTTCAGATCCCGACCCACCATTTGGGAGCAGTTGCAGAAGTTATTAATAGTGTCACAATGGACAAATAGGAGTACGGTCTGTTCATTTGTCAAAGTATGTGGTTTATTAAGGTAAGCGCTTGGTGAGAGAGAATGAGGGTCTGTGTCTCTGCTGAGTGGAGGGAGGATGTTGTAGTCAAAGGGTGGAGATGGCTGCAAAGTCACAGTACAAAAGACAGAGTACACACCAGAATTGACATTTTCTCTCACAGGAGCCATTGCAATGGAGAGTATAAAAAACAAGGATATAACATGTTATGTTACTTTAAAAACCAGATTTGGTATGCACTATTAATACATTACATCCACTGAATTTCTCTTTCTCCCCAATAGGTTATTCTAGTTTGTGCGCATCTGTAATCTCTATCCTGGAAGCTGTCCGGAGCCACTTTGCTAGCCTCCCATTAATGAGGTGCCAACTCAGCAGTTTGCCTCATTGCTCAATGCTTGTTTACTCATGGGGAGAACTTACACACTGTTTGTGTCACAGTTACTATAACCTGACTACTCGACTGATTGCTCCTGTTAAGCTCAGATTTAGAGCCTGCCTGTAGTTAAACAGGAATTCTACTGAATAAAACAATAACACAGCACATCCATTAGGGACATAAGCTGGGATTTTAGTATCAAGCTGTGTGAAGGTCTGAGTCAGGCAGTGGGAGTGATGGGGACTATCTGTGTCCAGAGTAAAGCTGATAATGTGGACATGGGGGATAAATACACATGCAGCATTTGGCAATGTGGAATATAAAACAGCAAATCACTCCTGACCTGTACCTGTGTCATTTTGATATGCAGTAAGCATTAAATATTTCACAGTCTATTTACACAAGACAAATTACATTTTTAAAAGCTGGCCTACATTATAAATATCCTAAATTAATACAGTCTGATTCAAAAGATTGAGGAAAAAAACTCCCACTGGTTAACTACTACATTCTGCTTCCTTCCACTCTTCCTTCTGGTCTGTTACCATTTTCAAGGACGGACAATGACAAGCAGTTGACTTAGCTGACAAGCTACATACTAATGATGAAAAAAAAAAAGAAGCAGTGATAGGGCAGATACTGTGCCAAATGTGTTACATTTATCAAGAGCACAGTGCAATTTAGGCCGTCATTCACAAATCTCACTGAGAGATTTTCAAATATGTTTTAATGACATTCAGAACATTCATTCATGACAAACCCATTCACTGTATTTCTAAACAGAATATTCCCGTTTGTTTGCTCCTTTCTTTCATTCTGTGTGTGGCTGTTGCTCAGTCTGCTATGAGGAGAGGACCTGGGATGTGGAGGCGAATAGTGCTAATTAAATAGACAATAATGGAATGTAATAGGCCTGGCAACTTTACTCTGCTTCACTTCTCTGCCCCAAGAGCCGTTTCTCTTTAATGTTGTCATACACACCCACTCCTGCTGTTTGTTTATGCCTTTAGTTTAAGTCCCAGAGAAGCTGGAAATTAAAACTGTGCCAGCATTTTTGCCCAAATCTGAGGAAATAAGTATGTAAAATTGTGAGCTTGTTTGTACAGTATGTATGCTGTTAAAAGAGCATACATATGCCAACTATTTAGCGCTTTCAGATGAAAATACATGCGAGGGTGGTGATTATATCACGATGAACATGCACGCAACCTTTTTCTATTTCCGCCTTGGAAAGGCTATAATTTATTGTGTAATGTATATTAGGCTAATAAAACACTACTCTTTCATACATGTGGGGTTATCTGACATATATATTGTCTTATTGTGGCTTTCATTCTTGCTCTTCTTATTATCAGCTCTTAAAAGCTATTAAGAGATTTCTCCTAATCCGATGGAAAGCGACTGCACATGAAGAATAAGCTTGAATTCCTTTAAACAGCTGATTAACCATCTGGTTAGGAGTTGATGTATATGCTAAAACTTGTTCACTTGTGCTTTTCCAGGCAACCAGAGAGGTCAGATAAGCACTGCAGAACTTACAGTGACATTGACGCTCTCCTGCCAGTCTCCTCTCTGCAGGCACCAAATCACATTATCATACACATTATTTATTCATGCATAGTCTATTTATGGATTGACTTAGACAAACAGAAGATGTTGCTTTCATGCAGAACGACAGACCGCAAAGGAAAGAAAGAAAGCTAAAGAAGCTGTTACTGGAGCATGAATGCATCCTGAGGCTGCATGTTTGTCTGCTGTCAACATTGCAATAGTGTGCTGGACTCGGTGACACTGCAATGGGATACTCTGTTATAAGGAATAGACGCTGGCCCCCTGAAATGTAATTGTGTGTCGACTTTTTGGTGAATCATTTTATGTTGGCGGTGGGAAATGGATGGGGCTTCTACTCATTTCTCTTGCACTTCTGCTTACATTTTCTTGGCTGAGTGGGCAGCAGACGAGTTATTTGGTCAATAAGGCTGAAACCAAAATAAATAGTGGCCTAAATGTTGAGCAACACAGGTGCTGGTCCTCAGAGACATCACAGTACTGATTTCATTACACTGCTTTTTGCATCCTAGAGCTTACAGTTTGGCTAACACTGTAATTGGTGGCTGTGATTACCTCAAATGGATGTCGCTTTTTTAAACAAAGCTTTTTATTGGCTTGGATAGACTATTTTTTGTTGTTGAACCACTGCTCCTCACAATGTACATGCTCTTTCCTTTAATTCAATTCAATTTTATTTTGTCTATATTGCGCCAAATAAAAAAGAAGTTATCTCAGTGTACTTGTCATAATAGAGCAGGTCTCTACCGTACTCTTCATAATATTATTTATAGAGATCCTACAGTTCCTAAGCACTAGGCGACAGTGGCAAGGAAAAACTCCCTTTTAACACGCAGAAACCTCGAGCAGAACCAGGCTATAGGTGGGCGGTCATCTGCCTCGACCGGGTGGGTTGAGAGAGAGAGAGATACATACATAAACATCATAAAGTAATAGCAGCTCAGTGTTCATTATCATAGATTACGAGTCTCAAGTACGTTTCAAATATTTGTAAGCTACTACTGAATGCATTACTATAAACTCAGCAGTAATGTGAAATATATGTGATTTGTAGATAACAGATAAAACACAGAAAGACAAGACAGATTGAAGACCGATAAGACAGATTTAAAAATGGTGAACCTATCCTTTAAATGCTAAGGCTTTAAACACTAATGACTAGTGGCTGTAAACAATTAAAGAGTAGCATTCAAGAAGGAGAGCTAAAGAAAATATGAATGTGTGTGAGACCTAGAGCAAGACAACAAGATTGAAAGAGAGATGAGGATATTTGTTAGAGAGAAAAAAGCTGAAGGTGGTAAGTAACTTCTGATCATTTTGAAATATGAGCATTTGTGCAATTCGACAGCAAACTTTTTTTTCCTGTGATTCAGTCACATTTTTAAGTATTTTAGCACTTTATAAACTCCTGTAATTTAAACCCTGTCAATGATGTGTGGCAGAATTCCTCTTGTGTCAGTGACAGCCAGGAAGTAAAAATATTTCCTATTAACAGTGTGTTTTGAAATTGAATTGGGGCTAGAAAAACACTCCTTCCTTGAACTGATATCAAACAAATGAAAACCTTATACTTCTGTGTTTAAATCTCTATATGTATATCTGTATGTGTATATATTGCATAGCCTGGAACTATAAACACAAAGACTTGTAGTCATCTGAATTATGGATAGGATATTTACACAGATCGGTCCCCCCGGGCACCATCTTTTGTTTTTGCTGTAGAGACACAGAGCCAAGCAGAGGACACAGGAGAGACTGATTTGAGAATGAAGTGGAATCGAGAGGTGGTGACACAGATCGAGCTTAAGTGAGTAAGAGAGAAAACAAACTAACTGATTGACAGCAGGCAGCACACACAGGCCTGAGGATGGAAGAAGCATCCAGCACCACTCTGCCTGTGTTCTTATGCTACCTGCAGCTCCACAGAGATGAACTGATATGATTTGAACTCGTCCTCTGGGGTGCTACACTCCAAGCCCATGTGCCACTGATGTGTTGCTCTCTCAATCATGTCTCCAGTTACTAGTGAAACTGATATCTTGGTCTCTATATCAGCCACCTCAATGTAGCGCTGGGATATGCATCTGAAGAATTAGACTGAGAGGAAATTATACTGCAGATGACTGAATGCGTCAAAGCCTCGTTAGATCTTACCCTAATGTTTGCACCTTTCAGAGCACTTTTCACTGTCAGCAAATCATCTACAGCAGACACATTCCCACATCTCAACCGAACAAACGCCATTAAAACCTTAGAAACACTGCCTTTTGGATTTGTTTTTACTATTTACAGTATAATAACGACAATCCACTAATTGTCCTAGAATTGAGAATTAATAAATGCAACAAAAAGCAGTTCCAGTGTTGTTGCCATGGTAACAATATGACAAGGCTGACTTTCCTGCTCAGATCGCTCAAAACATACAACCTTGTTGTTTTTCTCTTCAAATCAAATACCACCTTTCCGTCAAAGGGGAGTGCAAATATATCAACATGTGCTATCTCACCAAGCATTTTGGGTGTTTATGTATTATTTATACCTATTTGACAAGATTATCTTTGACAGCTCTGTGTTGTAGGTTGTGTGTTTATGTGTTTCTGTGTGTCTGTATAGCCTGCTCCACCCATGGTTAAACACAGTTACCATCCGCATCATGCATCAACATTAATGACGTCCTCATGAACAGCTTACGTAACAGCTGTAGTCTCCCCTCCTTCCTTTGTAAATTCAGTCACGTCTAACTGGAGCTGCAGCCAAACTGAATAATACATCTGTACTTTTCTAACCAGACCTCCTCTAGGATTCCACTTCTTTATCGCTTTCTCCCAAGGATAAGTGCATGTGTTTGAGTCCACCAGGTTATTTAAGTGTAGAAATACTGTACTAAACGCGGCCTTCTTTTAGATACAACAGAAGACAGAGCAACACATTGCAGAAAACATATCGTGAGATAATGCATATCTTACCTATCAGGAAGTCTGCAAAGGAAAGCAATTTTCTACAATCTTAGCACTCTATTGTGGGATAAATGAAGCAGTCAAAGAGCCTGAGTGCCAGATAGTGCAGGGTATGGTAGCATGCTTGGAGTACGAAGGGATTTAAAATGTTTTACTTTACTGCAACTGTACAAAGGCTGATAACATTATACAGTACGTAGGCATATCCTCATGCTGTTGCAAGCAGATATAGAGGTAGGGGAAAAGGTAGACAAGGTTGCAGAAGGGGGAAAATTAAAGTTAGGGAGGGAGGGAGGGAAGGAAGCATTGAGAGGGTAGGCTGCAGCCACCAAGACCATAGAGTCACAGGCAGAAGCATAGGAAGCACAGGGGACAAGAAGGGGGGCGGGGAGTAGATCACTATTTAGTCATGAATATGAGACATTTCAATTTCACATAGTCTTCAAAATGAGAAGATACGAATTTCACCTTTTTAGCTCTATGAGACCAGTTAAAGTGTAAGCGCACACTGAAATTGCCTAGTCATTGAACTCATTAGGGCAGCAGCTGCCTCCATCTATAACCCCTTTTATTTTTGCACTTTGTTTTGGTCTGTGCATGTGCCTCAGGGTGGCAATGACCGAGTTAATGGTTTGAGGAAGGGAGGGCTAGGCAGGAGCTGCAGATGCTATGCTCCTCAGTCAGGCATGAGGGGTGTGCAGGGCAGGCAGACACACCCGTACGCTCACGTACACACACTCAAACAAACACTCCACACTGGACGGGACAGATGGGCCCAGGGAAAGATGCCCTCTCACAGGTTCTCTGTAGGCAAACATGCCCTAAGCATTCCATCTTATACTATGCTCAAGCACACACACACAAGCAATCACGCACACAGACAAGCACTCGCACACACACACACGTTTGTGCACGAACACACACATGCTAGAAAGGGGCAGAAACACACCAGATGCTCTCTAAAAAATGGGACAGGAATGAAAGAGAACTTAGTTTGGAGTGGCGGAGAACTATCAGTTCACACAGAATATGAGAGAGAGGGGAAAACAAGACGGGAGTGGGCAGGGGGGTAAGAGGAGCATCAGCAAATCAAAACAAGAAGGGGGTGCGAACAAACCTTCTGGCTCTGTGCTCTCTTTGTGGACGGCTTGCTTCAGCGGGCAGCAGAAGATTTCGTGACACTTAGCACGAAAGGGGGACCCTTTACTCCTTATATCCGCAGAATGGATGGAGTCCTGCCGTAACATAATGTACTCCTGGGTACCTGGGGCAGCATCATCCTGGACTGCGGTGGTGCCATAACAGAATGAACTGAGGTTAGAAGGCTCACAACACACAGAACCAAAAGCAAAAACAACAACAACAACAGCAAAAACACAATGCAGAAACACAGGCAAATAAAAAGACATCCCACATTAGCAACAGTCATATTTTTAAATAACAGTAGTATAGCATGTAGTGAAAGAGTGAGAAGGAAGAGAGAGAGACAGAAGAGAATAAGATGGAAATAGACAAGCTTCGATCAAGAACACCAAGCTCACAAAATAACTCAAATTAAACACAACTAATAACAGTGGGGGCTCCGTTAAGAATATCCTTGGTTGCTGAAAAGGAAAGGTGATAAAATAACACAACGGTAAAAAGGAACAATAGATCAATGTTCAAAATCTGTGTTATGGCAGTCTTTTAGAAGGCACAGATGACACCATGCGCTGCTGCACTTGAATGAGGTGAGTGCAGGGCTTGTGGTGGAGTAAGAGCTTGTGGGGTGCAAGGCGAGCGTGCAGTCTTCTACTATGTATACCAAGTCAGGTGGGTGGGTGATTATGGCCCCCCTGTTCACCACATGTCCACCCCATTTACTGTATGAGTAGGCAAGCAGATGCAAAAGCAAGCACTGGCCCCCAGGTCACACTGGAGTGGCCGTTTGCTTTCATTAAGCCATGCTTACTGTGATGTTTAGAAGAGCTTCTATAGCATCACTCTGCATATGTGCCTGTAGGATTTCTGGACTGGGTTCTTGTGAAAAGCCCTGTTTCCTTCTGTATGTACTGGATCTATTGCATCTGTCCTCTTCTGGGCAAAGTCCCTGCTTGGCTTCGATCATTGACCTATTTTCTCTGTGTTGATGGATTAGCTACAAGCGTATCAGCCCAAATAAATTGTATCTTCTTTTTTCTAATGGATTTGACTGCCATGTCTCTCTCTCTGACACATTTACTACTTAATAAAAACGACTATAGAGAAGGCTATTCATCTGTAGCCACGATTGAACCACCACAATGCTTAATCCCTCCCCCATTTATGATGTGTGACAAACATAATTATTATCAGATTTCAGTCTAGCTAAACCTGTCTAGCTCACCAGAAAAATGGCATCACAAAAAGTGTTAAAACATTTACACATGACACAACTACACAACCAAAGACCCATTTTCACATAGTGAGTTGGTCTTGATGACCTGATATCTTCTCTTCTAATACTGTGATAATATCACAATCTTGTACTGCATGTAAACCGCAGCCAGCTTTATTCAGCAAGCTGAAACATGAATGGATTACAGTACCGCCTCAGTTTCTGTTCCCAGTAAGACTAAAACATTATGTAGACAGACTCCCACACACTGGCTTCCATGTACTGTATTTTCACACACAGTGCACAAAGTCTTCTTCACAAAAATAAGATCAAGAAGCACACGTTGACCTTTCTGTCTCTTTGTGTCTCAAAAACAAACAAAAGCACACACAAGAAAAATAAGACCACATGTATTAGGGGCGCATGGGTCTAAATGATATTGTTTTAAATAGTCCTTAAAATGACAGGCAAAATAGGAAGATAGTGAACACAGTGTACACAGTGTACAGAAAGAGCTGCTTGGTGAAAAATACTACTTATAATTACTTATGAAAATATAATTAAACGTGACTTCAGACCATGTCGACACCTAATGAGAATGTAAAGTGTTTATGTACTGTATGTACACAAAGTTGTCTGGATGAATCCTGAAACTATTCTACTATACTGCTCAGACCTGTGTGGGTGTAGTGTTACCAGCAGCAAACGGATTCATAAACCTGACGCGCTCACCCTTATCGGAGCCAACTAGGAATAAAGAACCTAAACAATTTACTCCTGATAATTGGCTGTAGGTTTACTTTCATTCATAAAACCATTTTACACACATAAACATTACGTGTATCTCATTTCAGTGAACTGTTCTCCATTTTAGTACAGTATGCCAACTTGGTCTTAATGGGAGTAGAGTTGCTCAATCAACAGGAGAGTGCAGCATGTCAAAATATATTAGAAATACATGAACCCCATTGTGCAACTTAATTGTAATAGAACTTTAAGATTTAAAGCATTTAATTGGGAAAGCATACAGTATGCATACCCAGCATTACCCCTGCCATAACAAAACAGGAGAATTCCTTGCCTTAACATTTTCACTTAAATGTTTACTGACTATATTTATGATAATTCAGGAGCAGTTGTATGTAGACTTAAATCTCATAGTAAAACTGAGCTCACTATAGAGATTGCAGATGAAATACATCTGGAGGACCACCTAATAAAACTGATAGACCTTGAATGGGAGACCTAACTTTCTGAGCTGCATATGTGTTTCAAAAACACCCCTTTAGCAGGGCCCGTAAACTGGGCCACAAGTCCCGGAGACTGATCCAAAAATGAATGATCATAAGTCAAAAAGAGCTGGTCCACTATCCAGTAGGCCAGCCATTGCCTAACACAAGCCTCCCTAGTGTGTCAACCCCTTAAACACACACACACACACACACACACACACACACCAATTGGCAGCAGATGGACAGCACACTCAGTCCAGTTAATCACCACACGCCTTTTCTCCTACGGGACATCAGTATATCTGTGCCTCCTTCAGGCTCCTATATAACCTGCTACACTAACACTCCCCCACCAGCAGAAGGTCTTGAGAAGCCCACACATACTATCTACAGCAGCTCCTCACCAAGAAAACCACAACACTAATGAAACTTTAATGGAGCTTTGGAATGACAGAGAGGAGGTCTAAGTCTCCTTCCAAGAATATGACCCCATTCTCTGCTCCTGAGGCACAGAGGTGCTGCTACTGTACTTGATCCAGTAGAAATTGAGCTAAACTAAGACAATCTGCTCTTTTATAATATTTTTTACTGCACACAGAGAGATATAAAGCAACACTGATGAGTAGAAAAAAAGTAAAATATACGAACTATCAGTGATATTTCCCTCTTGCTCGATCAGTTTGTCTGCCTGAACAAATTAAACAAACAAGGAAGGGTTTGTTTCATCTGCACAAGACTGGTGTTAAGGTGCACACAGAGACACATTCACAGGTTAGTTGGCAAAGGGTCAAACTTCAAACTGCTTACGGGCACAAACATTAATGTACTCTGTTTTCTCTCGGTCATTCTCGCTATCCTGTAATTATTCCTAACTGAGCTAATAGCTGAGGTAGGAAATGTGTGTGTCAAATACGGAGAGAATATACTCTCGAGAATTTCAGCAAATGTCTAATTCCAGCCAGCGTTTATTAATGAGCCCACTAACTGCCGGCTCATCTGAAGTAATAAAAATGAGTGACGGCGGGGCTAAGTGGACGAACAGAAAGGGGGGGGGTGTCCACCATCTTTTACAGCCTGTCTCCGTCATCCTTGCCCCAGCCTTGATGAAGAGCGCATATTGGGATTGAAGGATGCGTGATGAATGATACAGCAGGGCCTGGGACCAGCCACTCAGAGTGAGCTGTCACCCAGGTTCATGATAGTCAGTGATCTACAGGCACAAGTGTTGCCACAGTGGACCTTCAGCAGACTTCAATGGATGTCCTTGCCCCTCTGACAGGAATAAATCTCATAGTAAGGAGACATTGGTGCAAATAGAAGGAGGTGGGGTGAGATGTATCTTGCTTCAGTTAGTTGCTCATCTATTTAAGGTCCCTTGTGAATGACAGGGCATCTACAACACTGTTGCCATTTATGGACCATCTGTGCAGTGTTTATGTCCAAGTGTGGAATGAGTCTATAGGATGGAAGAGCAGGCTTAAAGTGACAAAGCATCATCAGTGACACCCAGGTTCACAAATGCCACCTGCCTCATGTTCAAATGGGGTTCAAGGACGTGTGTAATCAACTGAAGCGCTGTGAACTGCACTTCCATATATGAGGTGCAATCTGCACAATTTCCTCAAGTCATGGCTCACATCCATTAAGAAGGTGGAAGACATTCATCATGATTTTGACGAATCGCATACTCACTAAATTAGATTCAGAATTAAGCACAGAAACAGGTCTGTATCCTGAGGTTTTTGTTTCGAAAATAGCCTGGCCTCAATGTGGTTGTACAAGGAGCAGAATCTAGCACATTGTCTTCTGGGATGCCTTTGGTTCAATGTGGCTCCATCTCAAGAAAGAATAGTTTTATTTTGGTTGTAAGTCACCTTGTAGGCAGCTGAGAAAGTGAGTCGAGTTGAAATTGAGTTTTTATTTTTTTAATGCAGAATGAGCTTGCATTTTTATTAGTTCTTTCATCCCTCTGAGCTCATTGTTTGTCTGTCTCTCTCTCTCTCTCTCTCTTCCTTGTTATTTGTTCTTCGTTACTTTGCCTTTTTGTTATTAACTACTTACACTGTATCTATGACCACATCTTAGTTAAGGCTTTAGTATATCCACATTGTTATCTTTATATACAGCTGTTTAGCTGTATGACGCTGTATAACGTAGTGCCATGCCATTAAAGTTTAACAAAATATAAAATAGCAGTCATGTGTTTAAATCAATTCGTGGATGCTCCATTAGTAATGTATTATTTATATTCCATTAGTTTAAGGAAGGCATGTTGCATAAAAGAGCACATGGAAACAATTTCCATTAATGCAGGCAATTACTACGTTACATTACATCTCCCACCCAATGTCCATCATGAGACTATGAACCACACACACAACTGGAGGTCCACTGAACTAAGACATAATTGCAAAGGAATTGTAACTAAATTCAGTCATGACTAAAGCTACGCCTATAGTCAGATTTCATGTATTTTTGATGATGTATTCAGAAGTATGGAGTTGACCTTTGAGGCACCTGCAGGCTGATGAGGGGAAATTATGGGCATGAAGCACACATCCATATTGAGTAGAGCCAGCATAGCAGTCTACTCTGACAGACTGTCACATAAAGTACAGTATAAGCCCCATCATCAGAGGTTTGGTTGGTTTGTTGTATCTGTGCGGTGTGCTTGCAGAAGAGGCGAATGAGCAGGTAGGGGAAAACAAGCGTCACACTATTGCCTGCCAATACTGCATGTCTGCAGAGATAAATGGGATGAAAGTGTTGGCAAAGGGCCAATGATAGACACATACAGTGCTCATACAGTATGAAAAAGTATTGATCCAGCATCAAAGAGTGGCCTCGCAGAGAACCCATTTTACCTCGTTCTGACAGATTCCTTAACCTCAGGGTTAGTAGTTCATGCACCCATTCATGAGACTCCCACTTGATGAGTCAGAGATATATGTTGTATACCATCTACATATGATCTGTGTGATATATCTGTGTGTGGTGGTGGGTGGATGGATGGGGTAGAAATGTAGAATGTCACACTGATAAAAAAAAAAAAAAGCTTCCCTCTAATAATATTTGAAATGCAAAAGGGAATGGATGTCAATTGACTTCCAATGTTTCAGGAAGTAAGGCTAGAGAGCCACTCTCAGTTGTGAAATGAGGGGATCAAAAACACTGCTCAGAACAGAACAAAGTGATGTGATTTCAGTGGGTTCTAACCCTTTTGGCCTGTGAGCTGTTAAAATGCAGCAGTGTCTACTTTGAACATCTTATCACAGATTTAATATATCCACAAAAAATATGTTTCCTCTGAATAATTGCCTTGTCTTGAGGTTAAACTACGGTACATAACAAGCAGAGATTGGAGAAAGGTCAGAAAACTAATGGTAGCAGAGAAATTCTTTTTCTTCTTTACTATCCGGTCAATAATCTTACAACCCCTCAGGTTTAGTTGCGAATCAAAGCACCATATCAAAATCTGCCATGAAGCATTTTTCCACTTTGAGAAACATTAATGGTGGTGCGATACAGAAATAGCGTGAAATTTAAAATAACATTCTACAGAGTAGTAGACTACACTGTTAATACTCTATAGAGATGAATCCCTTTTGGACATTAAAATTATCATCTTAAAAAAAATGTTTTGGCACCCAATAGTTTTTTAATAGATGTTTAAATTTCTGGAATGTTTATATATGGCTGTAAAACATGCCAAATTGAGAGAAATCAATATGGGACAATTGGATCCAAACTCTCTCACACACCCATGCACATACACACATTCCCACAGTTTTTCAAACATTTTTAGTATTACTTCAATATGCTGGGTGGCAGAGTGACAAAAGATACAGTTCAACCCATGTGGGCTTAAAAAAGTGACCAGCACAACAAATTTCTGGCATATTAGAGTCAAACTTGCATCAGGTTTGAAACACACCTGGCTACTGAAGGCGTATTCAATGTTGTCACGCTCTTCTTTAAAACGTTTATAGAAATTGTGTAAGACTATGTACTGTATTTCCCGCTGATAAAGGACACCAACCCCTGCAAGAGAGCAAATGAGTATGTACACACAGCCACACAAATTAGGTAATAAAATACTGGCATGCACAAAACCTCCATCCCTATCATGGATTTAAATGTGTCATGGATATTGTGTGAACAGACAGGGATCAAACACCTGCTAAGCAGATTAATGCTAAAGATCCCTTTCACGGCAATTAACAGCTGACAAGAGCAATAGGATTGTAAAGCATATACTATTGCCCGCCGATCATTGGGCCTTTGAGATCGCGAAGACGGGAAGAGATTCAAGTGTAAAAGGATCAACATATCCTGAGCAGTAAGTGACACCAAGTAGCTTATGATATATTATATGTCAAATCCACTCTATGTGTTTTTTTCATGTTGACACTGTCCCTGCTGTCAAAGTTACAAGGATGGAAGGACAGGTTGAGTTTCCATCTCGCTATTGGCTGTGTTTTATGAGGTTTGGTTCATCTCCAGTCAAGGATTTTAATAGGAAACATCTGTCTTCTTTTATGTATAAGACGATTAGCACAATGTCGACTACCTCCTCCACAAAATTACCATGAACTAGTGAACTGAACGCACCAGTGCTCACCTCACGGTTGTGCTTCACAGTGGGTGTTCAGTCAACAGTGCAAAACAAGCAACGTGATCGACCCACATGTGTATACATATGTGTATACAGAAATACATAGTAGACACGTGCTATGCTTAGTAACATTATGTTGAATATTACCTATTAGGATTTTATTATGAGTAACTGGTATCCAACGCTGATTGCAGCCTTGAATTTGCAAAGATTTACTAAAACAGTGATAGTGGGTCATAAAATGATCATAATCAATTCTGAAAAGCATGTTAGGGTGTATGTAATATACATCTTGTTTTTAGCTTTTAAAGGATTTTAAAACAGACTTTTTGGCTTTTTCACGTTCCTTAAAAGCCACAGCACTGCAGTAATTTATAAAGTTTGCAAAAGTCACAAATGTGTCCTTCACTGGCCCAGTGGTAGGAGTGGCCATAAATGCTCAACACACACAAAATAAAACAACTGAAAATGTTCGTCATCTAGCGAGTTACGCAAGAGGCAATCTCAGTGTGCGACCTGCCGCTCAGAGCAAGAGAGACTGCAAGGTCTGAGCTGCTGAATCATGAAACCCAGCGCTGCTGCAACATATCAGATATAAATCTTCAATCAAAACGCAGAGATCTGATCAGAAAGCAGTCTGTTGATCATTTATAAGCTGTGGACTAACATCAACATGTGGTTATTTATCTGTCAAATCACTTATTTTAACGCGCCGAATGCTAAATTAAATGAGTACTTTGTTCTCGTCAGAATGGGGACGGTGTACTTGCTTTCTGCTGTCTATTTATCAGGGCCTGTGACCGTCCCCAACCTTCTGTTCTGTCTCAGCCCTCAGTGCACTTACTGAGGTCTCAATGCATGGCTAGCTAAGTGCACAGGCCCATTCCACTTCCATCAGTCGCTATAAGTTAATGTGGGGTCGACAGGTCCTGGCTCTGTGTCAATGAAAACTTTAATGATCTGCCTTTTTTTTTAAACCTATGACAGCATCCCTCTCTCTCTCTCTCTCTCTCATGATCTTCTGCTTCCAGATCTCAGCGTGATTTACAAAACACTCAAATCAAAGTGAAGTAAAGAACAATGGAGATGCAAAAGCTACATCAGATCCGAACATTAAATCACTAAATTCTATCCAAAGTTTTGAGCAGTTATGTAATGGTAGTGAGCACCAAATGATCATATCGCCACTAAGCTTTCACAAGTTGTGACAAGCCTCTTTATTAATTACTTTACCAAAAAAAAGAAACTCCTTGATCCAAGCGTCTCTGCCAAGAACACAGTCCCTGGCAGAGCAGATAGGGAGGGCAGCGTCTTCCTCTGCCCTCTGCCAACCAGATCAGATCCCAGATGGGCACCGAAACCACACACTCTCGCAGTTTATTAATGCACATTTACAGCCTTTCCTGTTTGTTAGAGGAGGGAAGGTAGCAGAGGGAGAGGGGGTGGAAAAGGAAAGAGGAGGAGTGGAAGCGTGTGCACCGTTTTAAAGAACAGGAGTAAGAGGTGGAGCAGAGAAAAGGAGGGTGACCTTAAAACGCCATGAATGTAACACTCAGCACAGCAGAGATTTTACTGAACATTTACAGGTAGTGCAAACGCCGCAGAGTCCCAAAATTCTGTCATTAATTAAAGATCAACATTTTACAGAGAAACAGCTCGAACGAGGGAAATGAGAGACGGTTGGATTTGAAGTTGACAATAAGCACAATCATGTTGCCGCTATATCACATTTGTTCTGCAACAGTTCAGATTCTTTCACTGTGAAATGAAGATTCATGATTATTTTTAATCATTTTGATTGTGATCAAAATGATAACACAAGGGATGCATTGTTTAGTAACAGCATCCTCTTGATAAATTTGTTAATTTTTTAATACTTTTTATTGTGTGTTATCTATTGTGGTTCCTTTACACTTTAATTAATTACTAAATAGGTTAGAATTTGTCTGCAACTTTCTACAAATAGCGAATTTTGCTGTTGTGTTTAAGCCTTGTGGAAACTGTAAACTTATTGTACACTTATTGCACTTATTACTGGAACTTATTACATTTTCTGTGTGTTTTATAGGACTATGTGTTTGTTTGGATCGGAATGTATCAGTAAGTATGCTTATGTATAAATGTTCTCCAAAGTTTCATCATCTGTTTTTGTAAAAAGATTTGTTGTGACAAAATATTAATTACTTTATCTATTAAATTATACCTGTCGGCATCTCACTGACATAGAGGGTAAACAAAGTCAGGCCAAATTTGGCAAAGCAGTAGACAGGAACAAAAAGGACTGGCCGACATAAAAATGTGAACAAGAGCTCCTTACATTACTGCATAAGTGAATAAAATAAAAAATGCACTATCAAAGAAAAGGATTATGCTGGTTTAATGACTAACTCTTCAGCTATATTAACAAGTGATGAACGCACTGTCAATTCCAATTGACTCAAAGAGTCCCAACTAGCTTGGCCTTAATGCAGGATTACATAAAAGATTCAAATCCAGGCATTCAGAGAGAGGAGATTTAGGAACAGCTAACGCCAACGCTATCTGAATCATCAAAAATATGGGATTAGTGTTTGATGGCTCAGTTTCGTGATGATGCATTTCAAGAGGGACAGAATCCACACAGACACACACACACACACACACACATCCCTTAGTTGTTTTTCTTGTGTCAACTTGGGATAACATCCAGGCATTTGTTATGTTTTGTGATGGGAACCACAGCAAGAGACTTTTTATAAAAGAAAAAAAAAAAAGGAGAGGACAAAGTTCTGTGTTACAGTCTCGGCTCTGAGATGAGCTGAACTGGAACAAATAAGGTTATTCCAGAACAATAGTCGTTGTTGCAGACAGTGGTTCTTCTGAACTAAAGAGACAGGAAAGCTAACCAATCAGACAAACTTTTTCTTGTCCCATCCTCACAAATATGTAATTTAATGGTTTTTACAAATTCTGTTTTAAATTGCACTACCCATACCAATATTTTGCAAACCTCTTTTATTAATAAAAATGCTAATCCTTTGTGCCTTTCAAAAAATTACATTTACTGTAACATGGAAAATTGGCTGATTTCAAGAAGAGACTTGAAAACAGCCCAGAAATGCAGTTAATCTGACACAGAAAGCTATATAAATAGATCCATGCTGTACTTTGGAAAGTTTGGCTAAACTAAAAATAGAGATTATGCAGTGATTTTTTTTCTTGCAGATTAATAGAATGATCCTTTCTGCAGCAGTTGCCAAGTTAGAGATCTAACACAGGTTAAATGTTTCATAGATTTTCTTTCCTGTCTCATAAAACAAACCAGAGTACAATGAATGCATCATCGTCATTGTAGCCCACTATTTAAAATATGAATTGAAAACATGCTTCCAAGTCTTGGGGTCTGACACGGACAGATCCTGTTCTCTCGCACCTGTTTCCCAGCCTGAATATTTCCTACTACACCAGCCAAGTCATCACAGCTGTTAACCTATCATGTGCTCAGCACAATCTCCTAAACACACACACACACACACACACATACTCGAATGGGAAACCAGAAGAAATCGGGTTAATAGGGACAATGAAGGGTGGTGATGGTAGCAGTCATCAGTGATAGTAATGCCAGAATAGTCCTCATGCTAAACAGTTGCCCAACGGGAGATTTTGTGCTTAGCAGTGGGGTTGCATCAGGAGAGACAGGGATATAGAGTGCAGGCCATGTCAGCCACCACAGCTCTGCACAGCAACACACAAAGCACCTCTCTTTTCTGTTGGTTTGCTGCAAGACATTCAACTGTAGCAGGATAACCACAGAAGTCTCTTTATGGTTTGTGTGTGTGGTAGATCTATAGAGTTAGACACAGATCCAGACACACTATGTTCCCCTGTTTGACCCTTGAAACATCAGGTAGTGGTGGTTTCTCTCAAAGTTTTGTATGTGTGAATCTTTCAGTGCTCAATAGAACATGTCTATAGAATAGGGGACATTTTGTCAACATGTCCAAATACTACGTAGTCTCTGAAGATGGTCTGCCAGTGCCGTGAAAACAACTCAGAGCTCTGTCACTTTGAAGAAATCAAACCAGAGATGAAGCACGTAACGTCCGCGTCACAGCACGGCAGCAATGACTGCAATATCTGCCCTGCTGTTTATGGTGAGGTCATGGTCTCTGGTCATCTTGCTTTTCATGTTTTTCAGAACAGACTTACACAAATGTGTGTGTGTGTGTGCGTGTGTGTGTGTGTGTGTGTGTGTGTGTGTGTGTGTGTGTGTGTGTGTGTGTGTGTGTGTGTATATGTGTGCTTGTCTGGGGAGTCCATCTGCCTTAAGGGCCCTCAGGGCATCTGGAGATTGTGCGTGGACGTGTGTTTGTAGATTTATATATACAGAAGCCACCATGTAGATTTTACAATGACCTGTAGCTTGAAATCGTCATAACTGAACAGTCATCGACAACTGCCTGTTTCACTGCTTGATAACTCGGTTTGGCTTAAAACTGAACACTTGGTGTCCTGCTGGCCTAAACGTTCAGATGCAAATCATAATGTCTCCAGGTTGAGCACTTCAGGTCAAACTGTTTCTTGTGAGGTATTTTAAGCTTGTGTGCATGAGCGTGAACATGACATGAATTTCCATCTGTCTGTGTACAGTTTGTGTGTAGTAATCTCTGGGAAGTGTGTGTGTGTGTGTGTTTAACCTGCCTCTCCCCATGTGCCCCCCGTGAGACATGTAGCCTGCACTGGTCTTATCCCAAGTGGCATTCTCCCCAACTTAACTCTAATTCACTGCAGCAAACGCTGTCCAAACACATGAGAACGCTAGTCTCCACCACCAACTTACGGGCACGAATCTCACTTCTTTACTTATTTCTGGCTTCAGCTAATAGCTCTAGATGTTAATTGATTATGTGAATATGTCGATTATGCAAATAAATTAAACAATCCTCTTAAAGGGCACAGAAAGAATAGCTCCTGATGAATTCTGTAGCCTTCTATAAACATTTTTGAGGATATACCTAAAGATTGTGTCACCGACTGCTTCCATGCAGGTATGACTGTAGAACAACAACAAATATAACCAGGGGGAAAAAAGCAAGTGCAATAAAAAATATTTTTTTAAACTACTGAGATTAGAGCATGCTCAAAATATAGAACACAATAACCCTTTAATTTATCACATATAGTGTGTTACAAGCAGAATGTTAAAACCTTAAAAGCAAGTAAATGTTTGGACAGAAGGGAAATATGATGAATAAAGTATGGCTTCAAAGAGCTGCAATTCTGAGCTGAGTGCAGTTCTGGTTCTGACTCCGTAGCAGGTTGTGTGTGTGTGTGTGTGTGTGTGTGTGTGTGTGTGTGTGTGTGTGTGTGTGTGTGTGTGTGTGTGTGTGTGGAGGGGGTAGGCCGGGCATTAGTTGATGCTACCCGCGTTTTATGACTACACAGAACCCATTACACAGTTGAGGAGTACAGCAGGGAGAGAGGGGGAAGTGTAGAATTTAGCTCTACACCAAGACATGAATTATGCAGTCGGACCATCCAGACATGTAGCTGTGTGTCTTTTATAAATGCCTTACACAGGCAAAGCAAGTTTAGCTAAGAAATCCTCCCACCACTCAGTGCTACACATCCAAAGAGAAAGTGAGTGAATAGTGAGAGAGATTATTATTGTTTTAATGTCATTTTTACCTGACGCTTTGGCAATATTGAGATGGGGGGAGAGAGAAAGAGAAAGAAAGAGGGGGAATGAGAGGAAGAGAGAGAGAGAGAGAGAGAGAGAGAGAGAGAGAGAGAGAGAGAGGGAAACAGGAGGGAGGGTGGGTATCTCAGCAGAAGCTTCTGGCACCACCCGTCTGACTAACATCTAAAAGCAATGCAGCGAAAAGAGTTCATTCCATCCGTTTTATGTGGGCAATGCACTTGAAGGATTTAAAAACGAGTGCCTGAGTGAGGGTTTTACGAATCATACTCAGTCATAAGCATAAATAGGACATGGGGCACCATCTGTGTGAATTTGGGATGGATGAAGGGGTCACCATGTTAAGTCCTGCAGATTGTGACCAATCAAATATACAAGTGCTGTAAGTGGCCACTCGTTTTTTCAAGCATTATATCCTGAGATTTAAAGGACAATTCACATATAAGAGCGCCACAAAAGACCAGGAGGCATGTGCACGCATCTATAATAAAAACCCTGGTGTCTTTGCACTGGCATGCAGGTAAGTGTAGGTGAAATAGAAAGGAAGAGAGGAAAGAAGAAAAACAGCGTGCATGTGTGTGTCCATCGCTGAGTCGAGCTCCAGGCTAGGTTTACTATCTGGTGTTTACAGAGAGCCTGATCAGAGGGATTACAATTACAGAGGAACTGCTTAAGACAGCTGCTTTACTCAGCGTTATCGAACCACCCACGCTCGCCATGCGCTGACACCCCACAACACACACACAAGTGGTAAATGGATATCTACACCCTTCCCGGTATTTACATGCACTTGCACTAGCAACAGGTGCTGGTAGTTTTATTGACAAAATTTCTCCAGGGATTCCTTGCATCCAGACAACAACAGGCAAATCAAACAGTGTCTGAAAATAGCATTATTTATTTAGCATGTGTCAAAAGACCAAGTGCCATATTACAGTTATTGTGTAACTCTTCAATCTTTACGCACTAACAATAGTCAATATGACAAAGGCCATCAGTTAGATAGGCAAAGCTTGATTTACAATGACAAAAGAGTCATAGACGTAGAAACGTATAGTGTAGGTTTTGATTTATAGTTCAGCATCTGATTTTGCTTTTGGCTTTTCTAGATGTGTATTACTGAAAAGCAACAAAACGTCCTTAATCGTGCATTCTCTATCACAAGCTCTTACACTCTTACAATGGAAGCAGAATAAAACTACATTAGTGGGGGTACGAATGGTCCCAGCAACTATCTTTAACGCAACACAATCTTAATCCTTAACACCTGGAATGAGACGAGAGCTGCTGACATATTTATTAATGTCATGTGAGAGTGAGCGAGAGCTACAGGGAGGGAAAGTGTGAGGTGAAGGAAAGGGCCAGTTGTTGTTGATCACCGTGTGAAAATGGTTGTGTAACTGAAAACCACTCGTTACCCTGCCACACTATTCCAGAACAGTCTACACTGCGCAGGAGAGCAGCTGGTGAACCAGACCAAAATGCACTGTCTCAGGTTCAGCTCCAGTCTTATTTTTGACTTCATTGTTTTCATTCATTTATTTGCTCATTTATTGATTGCCAAATAGCTGAAACAAATCAAATACTTCAGCCTGCGAAGAGAGATTATTGTGTTCTTGCTAATGGTGCCACAGCTGTTTGGGTGTTTGTGTGTATTTGAACAGCCAACACTGATGAGCAGGAGCCAAAGCCACAAAACACTAAACTGCTTCACAATGTGGCAGATAATTACCATGACAACAACCACGGCTTGAAAAGAGAGTAGAAACACTGCAGCGTTACAGAAATCTATCAGATGAGGCAGTCTTTCCCATGGGATACAGGCTATTAGTGTGGTCCATACCTGTTTAATGAGGAACAATTGTAACAATTAAGCATTAATTGCTACATCATAGTTATCTGCCCTACATTGTTGAGTAAATTGTGAGTTGGCTTCACCTGCCAATTAGTGTCAGAGTTGATTCTCTCAACGCAGCAACTTATCATTAAAAACAAACTAGTGAATTTGTAGGCATGTCAGGATTCATATGCTGTCAACAATATGAAAAATATGTATCTTCTTGTCTATACCGCTTAGTAAGTTCTGAACAAAACAAACTGTTGACATCTCTTTAGCAAACATGAAATAAAAGACGTATTTGTGTACTGCTCCACTGCAGTAAAAATCTTTATAAGCTTCACTATGGCATGTTAAATATTTGATGGCCATACATGTGCAGCAAAGGGCTATTTGCAGCAAGCAAGGCTGTCTTTGACTCAATCACTACAAAGTGCATTTGTGCTGTATGTTATTTTCAATAGATTTAGAGCAATAACAGCAGAAACTGTATTAATGCTATTCTTAAAATATTGGCTACTGTTCACGCTAACACTTAAAATACTGGAAAAGTCCTATTGATTTCTCACTTTTTAATATACACTGAGAATTACTGCCCAGTCTAAAAGCAATGCACTTTATTATAAACTGGCATTGACCTTATGTATATGGGCATCAATTTGGTAGAGATAATGAGCTTGCTTCTCAGTTTGTACTAACATCCCTGCTCTTTTATTTTAACACAAAACCAAGCATCTCACACTGCCACACTGCTGCACTAGATCAGTGAAAGTGGCACTGAGAGCGAGATTCTTGATACAGCATCCATTTCCTCATGTTGTTATGGTTGTATTGCTACAGGGCCAGATGTCCTATTCAACAGAGATGAACAGATACTAAGAATAAACCCAATATCTTTAGTGCTTCATAATATTACAGTTCAAGCACATAGGGAGTGTAGCATTTGAAATCATCACGTGATGATAAGTATCATCAGTATGGTTTAGATCCCACAGACCTAAAAAAAGTCTGTCCAATTTCCAAACTGACTGATATCAAAAATCTTAGAAAAGTTAGTGCTGGAGCAACTAATCCAGGCACTTAATAACAATAAAAGTTTTTGAGAAGTTTCAAACTGGTTTCTGCAAGCTAAATAGCACAGAAACCTCCTCCTCGGACTCCTAAATGATGTATTGATGGCCGCAGATTTTGATGCATGTTCTGTGTTACTATTACTTGACCTCTGTGCAGCATTTGACACCACTGACCATTCTGTTTTTACCAACAGACTAAAGCGGTCGGTTGGTGTTACTGGAACGGCTCCGGACTGGTTTTCCTCATACCTCTGCAACTAGACATTTATCATTTCTGTTGGGGAATTTTCCTCACGAACTGTGCCATCTATATACATGGAATACCACAAGGATCAATCTTGAGACCTGTTCTGTTTATGCTGTACATGCTACTCTTGGGACAGAACATCTGTCATCATAACATCTCATTCCATAGCCATGTGAATGATACACAGCTGTACCAGCAAATTAACTTAATGACACAACTGCCTAAATGACATAAAAAGCTGGATGTCCCAAAGCATCTTAAAATTTTACTCAGACAAGACAGAAGAACTCATCATTGGCCCTGAACACACTTCAATACAAATACAGCTGGCCTCCTCACTTCCAACAAGTCAGCTACAAAAACCTGAGCCTGGAGCAACATGTAAAGAAAGTAGTCCGGTTGTGTTTTTATAAACTGAGAAATAACTCAAAGGTTAGATCAGTGCTGTCCTTCAGTAACACAGAGGGATTAATACATACTCTTATATCTTCCCACCTCAATTATTGTAATGCCTTGTTTACTTATCTGGCGCCAGAGTACATAACCGAGCTGCTCACACCGTACAGGCCCCTCAAGTCTGCATCTTCTAACAACAGAGTCTAGGTTGAAAACAAAGAGGGACCGAGCATTTGCAGCACTGGCCTCTCGGCTGTGGAACAGCCTTCCACTGAGCATTAAATCAGCTGACACTGTTGCTGCTGTTAAATCTAGTCTAAAAATGTACTTTTACAGAATGATTTTTCCTAACAGCTGAGTGTACTCCTGTGGTCATAAGCTGTTGGTGTTTATTTCTCTTAAGGAGTTTTTAGTGTGTGTGTGTGTGTGCATCTACGTATATATGTGTATATGTACTGTATATTTATGTATGTAATGTTTTATTACATCTTGCAGTTGTTACTAATGTTGTTTTTCTTTTGAATTTTCTTATCTTGGAAAGCACTCTGTGAGCATTTATGCTTAAAAGGTGCTCTATAAATAAACTATTATTATTATTGTCTTGATTCACAGCCAGAATTTGACAAATATTACCTCCAGGTCCATCATATTCAGGCTATGCCTATTTCTTTGTGAAGGCTTCAAGAACAACCTTAATGTTCTCATGAAATGGTCTAAAATGAAATATTTCGATTTCTTTTTATTATGTTCTATGACTGTAGCTGAGGAGGTTGATCTTAACCTCAGTATACGTAATCAACCAAGAGATTCTTTATATTAAAATCAAATTCAGCTAACTTTTATCCACAGATTCAAAAGCTGAATTTGTAGCTGAAAGAAATTGCCAGTTGCAACACATTTATTTATAAATACCCTCAAGGGGAACTCAATTAATTGATTGGTTAAAAGAAAGAATTTGCTTTGACAACAGTTTTGGTAATCTTTTTTAAGACATTTTAAAAGAAAAATGTCAACCATCTGAATCTGAATCCTCCAGGTTTTCAAATGTGATGAGTTTCTTACATTATAGTAAATTCAATATTCTGGGATTTACATTTCAATGCATTTGATTATTTCACCTCCTGCTCTAGGATATTGTGATGGACATTTCTCATCCTTTCTAATGTTTTATTGACCAATTGATTAATCGAGAAAATAATCTGCATGTTAATTGATAATAAAAAATAATCATTAGTTGCAGCCCTAATTTCCATACAGCAGGGGGACTCACAAGAGAAAGAAACAAGCGGTCAAAATTGACCCAGCTGAGGCCAAGATCATCCTGCCTTCTAATTTCTACTATGGGTCAAGCTCCAGCAATGCTGTATCCTCCCATCATACAGGAAGATAACATCTGCCTCCTAAATGCTTTTCGCTTTCAAACCCCTTACCTCCAGTCTATAACAGAGGCTTTCTGTTGACTTTTTTTTATCCTCAAGCCGAAGCTGAGAATAAAATAAAATAAAAAGAAATACTTTGGAAAGCTGCCACAGAAAGACACAGAAAGAGGTTGTACAACATGTAACAATAATGTAAAATCGGTGGGGTGCCTCTTTAACATATTTTTATTAATGAGTTACATAAACATTTGGAACCTCAAAACGTAAATTTGTCCGTTATACGTTGTGGATTTCTAGGAGGTCCTCATCATTATAGGCACATACTTTGTCATCATTGCATCATTTTAACCAACATTTTGGTCACAGCCATCCTGTTCCCCAAATGACACTTCGATTGTTTTTTGGTTTTTTTTTTTGTCTATTTTTATTCTAGAACTAAATGATAGAATTTAAAAAGGGGAGAGAAACGGCAAAGTGTCCAACTTTCACATTACAGGCTGTTTTTCTGTTGTTCCCAGCCGTATATAGAGGCTTTACATCACAGCCCTTATTAATGTCAGAGCAGCAGACCATAGCCAGCAAACATGAACATGCTACTACTAGTGACATATGGAGGAGCTCTCAGGCTTATATGTAGTACTTTCTCTACAGTCTATCAGGTTTAAGTCTACTGCAGACTGGATTAGCCTTTGTCCTTCATATAACCTAACCACCAACACTCCATTATGGCTTGAGGCCATAAAACCCAGGGGGACCATAGTTCAGCACATAAAGCACCTCTGGTCCAGCACAATTCCCTTAACTGAACTTTTCCAGCATAACTCTGATAACCAGGGTACGTCAAAAAGCCATTAGGGTCAAGTAGCCATTCTATGCATTGAGCTTTTTCTGTGCTTCTCATTCTGTCGAGTTTGCAATGTAAATCACAAAGTTTTCACTAGAAAAAGGTGAAAGTGAAAGAAGGGAAAATGGAGGTAAAGTAGACTCTTACTTTATGACATAACATGTATAGCAGGGTGAGCTTAACAGCAAGGTTCAATAATGTAGGTTAGGAAAACTAATCAACAAAGGGAGCAGCAATTGTTTTCCATGACCTTTGCTGCTGCTGGCCAGCAGTTTCACGATCCACAGGGGATTGTGGGTAAAGCAGCGAGAGATGCTGGGAGGTATCTTTCAGCATAGCACCATTCTGAGAAGGAAGAGACAGACAGACAACGACGAGGAGACCTGTAGAAGTTATTGCACTGAGGGAGACAGGGAGAGGGACTGAAAAGACATATACACCGAGATTACGGTCCAATGGCAAAAGCAGATTGCAAATTACACTGAATATTTTTAATATTAATCAAAAAGTATCATCGCTTTATCTAATCCACCTATACAGTATTCAGATTTGAAGAGCCTGTTATTTAAAAAGATTCAAAAGGGTCGTATTTCTTACAAACAAGTGACCTTTGGCAGTAAAAGAGGTCTAAATATAGCACAGTCTATTTCACCCCAATGACTATTTTTCTGACAAGTCGTAGAACCCACTTCTTCATCCCTCCACCTGTCACACCCCAGCACCTCAGGGGTCACCGGGGGAAAAAAGCACCATAACCAACGAGATAAGGCAAATACTAAAGGAGCAATCAATACCTCCATCCATCATCATTCTCCTCATCCTCAGCATGCCTTCCAGCCTACTCAGTGCCCGGCCCCCTGACCTGTGCCATAAACAGGTGTAATGACACTCTGTTGGAGCAAAACTATGAACATGGCACTCCAAGGCTGAGAGCATGATGACAGCTTAGCGATCAATCAATGCCTTGAATAAATCTGGTTCTGCAGTTCAACAGCTGACCACAACCTTGGGTTTGACAACTATAATGGATGGTGGACTGGTGGCACCAAGAAAGCCGAGTTTTACAACAGTCCAGAGGGACTTTGTGAGCTGATGAGATTGCTGCAATTAGGCCTCTGACCTTGGGAAAGCGTTAATGTATACAGACTAGAAGAAATATGTATGCGTTTTAGTATGTTCAAAATAGGACAATCACGACTTTGTGCAGTCAAGAGTATTTTTCGGTATATCTCTTGTTCCCCTTGTTTTTCCCTTTTTGTCCCAATTTAAAAGAACTAAAGCCCCCCCTGCACTGCTGTTTTTGTCCTGCTGTAGACCAGGGTAATGTGTAGACAGCCAAGTGTCTCCTCTGATACATATTTGATCCCTCAACATTTTCCCATCTGCAAACACTGCCAGTTGTTTGATAGGGTGCCTGGTCGAGATAGAAACTACTCTGCAGTGAATTTAACCTCTAACCGGGGGGTGGGGGCAATAGAGGCTGAAAATCATTAAAAAAATGTGTTTTAATTAATTGTGACTCTTTTCCATTTAAAAAAAGAAGTGAAAAACATCTCCTTTAAGCCTGTCAGTAATACAGCAATCACAACCAGTGACTTTGTGCACTACATTGAGATAGAGAGCTGATTAGTTCTCTAGGCCTCATCTGAATCTATGATCACACTCTTAGTATGTATTTGTCACTGTCTACTGCAGAGATGAGAGAGATATGTGCAAGTTAGCTCTGAACACCAAGGACTGGATGCACTCTTTCGATTCCTTGAAATGTCAATACAATTTGTTTTAAACTTGTCAAATAAAGAAAAGATGCACACAAAAAAACATGGCAATGCATTCGAGAGGGATTTATTTTTTCTTTGTAATATTCAAATGTGACTTTCCAGAAATAGCTCATTGTCAGCTCCATCCAGTTTAGCTCTGACTCATGAATAATTCGGCAACAAATTTACAGGTGAGAGTGAGCTCATCCAGATACGCCTACAGTGCTGCATCAGAAGCAACAACAACACACACAAAAATAACACACCGTACAGAGACACATACATGATACACAAACACTCATACTCGACATCACGTATGCTGGTGACACAGAGAGAGCGGGCCACTTCATGTCAATCCCCCAAGAAACGTATTCTGTGTGTTTCAATAAGAATATACAGTACATGGGATAGCTTATAGCCTACATTATGACCTAGATGGGAGAAAGGGGGGCAGTGAGGAGACTTAAACACTTCTCTCTGTCTGCTGTCTCAGTGGAAGTGTAAGGCCCTCCTTCACCGACACACTTAGCCACTTA
The DNA here is from genome assembly GCA_036023655.1 of Nannoperca australis. Taxonomy (NCBI): domain Eukaryota; kingdom Metazoa; phylum Chordata; class Actinopteri; order Centrarchiformes; family Percichthyidae; genus Nannoperca; species Nannoperca australis. The sequence continues at coordinate 9,959 of JAVQJD010064184.1, read as the reverse complement.
ATGGGGCCTAGTCTGTGTGTTTGCGTGTGAGAGAGAGAGAGGCACGTTAATCCTCCCCTGCCACCAGCACCACGACCACCTCACCAGCCACACTAGGCTCGGGCAGAGAGCATGCTCATTAAAGTCCATGCGCAACATGTGAGCCAGTGATATTGTAAAAGACAGGGCTTTGTGGGAAATTGCCTGCTGCATTATGGCCTTTATAAAATGGGCTGAGTGGTGCAGGTTTCTGAGTAGAGAAGATAAGAATTGTCATACCATTTAAAGGCACAGTTCTTTGGAATAACTTCTAATTTGCAAGGTTAAATTGACCAGTTTGATCTTAAGTGAACTGAGTAACTGGGCTAGTCTGATTTGGTCTAATCTGGGCCGGGTTGTTCTGGGTCTGTCTGTTGACTGTCCCCTGCTCAGCTCTGCCAGTCTGTACCCAGAGGGCCTGTTATTTTGGGAGCTCAGCTGAGAAGAGATGACAACATCATGGACTGCTTAAGCTGCTTACATTTCCTCAAGCACTCCCAGTGCACCCTGGGATCTCCACCCTTGTGTTGCTGCTCTCACTGTTGCTGCACACGCAGAGCATTCCAATCTACACGGGAACACACATAATTAGAAAAACACTTCCGGTTTGGGAAACGGAGCGATCTAATGGAGTGATGTCACAGGGATTGTGATCATGTGACTACCTGATGAGTGTGTGCAGAACACGCAGAGTGCAAAACATCAGGACAAGTCACTGAAGCATGAAGATGAGAGAATCCCAGAAGAGAGGGGGGTGGGATGTGGTAACACAGAAGTGAGGTGATGGAGAGTGTGTGTGTGTGTGTGTGTGTGTGTGTGTATGGGGGTTACAGGTAACAGACACAGGTCTCTGATGAATGATAGCCCAAATTATCTGTGCTGTAGAGTCTCTTTTCTACAAGTACATAGACAGATATCCAGTGTTTATATATAATGACAAATGTTGGGTTTTCATATTATTGAAAAAAAGCTATATTATCAGATTGTGTTTCTCATCATGCATTATTTTGATGTTCAACTCATACTGCAGTTAAATTTGAATGATCACCCTGCACTCATGCAGCCAGCCCCAATGCAAACAGCACACACCGGCCGCTGTAAAACTTCTGGCCCAGGGTATTACAAGCTCGTTGGCCAGCAGAGTGACATATAATTTGACAACATGAAATCTAAGTGTCGCTGAGGGAGGAAGAGGAGGAGTTGTTTGGCGTGTTATTCAGAGTGCAATGTTAAGAGAGTAAGATGAAGTGACAGGAGGGAAAGTAGATAGGCAGAAAGATTAAATCATTTCTAAAAAGGGAGTACTAATGTGCTGCTAGAAGTAGTTCGCGGTGATGAAAAAGAAGTAAGTGGTGTGAGGAGAAGGAAAAGGTGATGATAAAATGTCCAAAGGAGTTGTCTGTGGGTTAGAGAAGTGGGCTTGTTACTGAAGTATTTATAGAAAAATGTTGAATGGGTAACATAAGTGATCATTCTTTCTTTGTCAATAGGCTGTCATTGGAAAACACTTGTATAATAATGCATTAACCCCTAACTGCAGCTACATTTGCCAAAGCTGCAGTTCTGCACAGCTCCCAAGAGCTATGTCAATGTGTGTGACTATCAATCATCTTGCTAATGCTGCAAATTAAGATGTATTCCTTTTTTTAACTTGTGCCTGGCTACGTTTGAGGGTGAGACAGACAGTGAGATCAGTCGCAGGTTATCTGTGCAGACATTCATCAGCATTCAGACTGCTGCTGGCTCAGACAGCATCCTACAGCACGCGTCAAAGTGAGAGAGACAGAGAGAAGCGGGAGGAGAGGGAGAGGCAGAGCGAAACCCTCCAGCCAAAAGAGTCACATGAAGTAACCTTGCAAGGCTGCATGGGCCTCTGCCATGCAAACTCTGTACAGACATATATTTGCAGTCACACCGCTCACAAAGGAGCATAATCATGCAGCTATGCACAGTGAGTGGGTCCTACTAAAATGACAATTTCTGTATTTTATCATGTGGGAAAAAACACTACCTGGCTTTAGTTTCATCCCTTTACACACAGTATAGTCTTAAAAGGGCACATCACTTTAAGTGGCCAGGAAACCTTCTTTAACATTAAAAGATAGAATATATTTTGCACCGACAAAATATTAGAATATGGAATCTCTGACATGATGTTTATTTGAAACCCCGTTGTCCTGTTCTGATGGGAGTTACCTTTCATCGGTAGTAATCTGCAATGGTGATGCTGTGCCTTGAATGAGAATGAGCGTGTGTAGATTATTCTGCGTGTTACCACACGCTGTAACTTGATTCACACTACAATATTCATGCTACAACACATAAATGCATCTGCATGCAAATGTTCACTTATATATTCACATGTGCATACAGTATACACAACACACACACACACACACACACACACACACACACAGAACACACACACAGTTTTTACAATGTATGATTTTGGACTCGATAAGGCATGCACACACTCACACTTTGTTTCTAGTAACGTCTTCAGAATATGCTAAAATTACCTGACTGCTCTGCCTCTCCCTCCATGTTGTGTATTAGATGACACGAAGGAGCGTGGGGCCCCTCAACAGCCGAACACTACCCAGACACAGCAGATGGGAAAACCATTAGGTCTGCTAGCTCACACAACCCCTGCCTCTGAGGGTTTGCTCTCACACAGTCTGAGGTAAGGGTTCAAACACTGATTCTTTAAAATGAAAGGAAAGGACTTCACTGTCCACAAGTCAGACTGAACACGTGTGGTCAGCAGGGGTAAGCTACCTATTAGCTGACTATCCTTTACTTACCCTTACACTCCTTGTCATTTTAAACAGCCCCATCTATGGGAAACAACAATAGCAAGCACTCAAGTAACAAGTTATATGCTACAAAAACTGCCAAAAATGGCAAGTAACAGGACATGTGCAAAGTAGCACGTTTGATGACTGTTTGTTTCAGAAAACTTTAACCACAGAAGTAGTCTAAAGACACCTTTGAGCATCAAACACTGACTCATGGTAGACTTGACAGTTGAGCAGAATCCATAACGGCTGTGCCTGAAACAGTAAAACCACTATTAAATGTGCCTTTACGTAGTTTGGTCCATCATAAACAACTGCAGGTGTGGTCAGCTTGAGTTTATTAGATTCCAGAGTTGACAAGTTTTAGGGCATAAAGATGTCCATAAGAAATTCTCAAAGCACTCCTGCAACGTAATTTCCATTGTCCATCTGTGTTCTCAGTATGTTCCAGCCATTGTTTTGCCAAAATGTTAATACATATGCTGCTTTTGTGTTGCTTTGTTGGCCTCCTCAAACCCCACCAGTATTTAGCCATTTTTTGGCAAAACTATGAGTTTTTGCAACATACTGAGCATACAGATGGACAGTGAAGAAGTGGATTATGTTTTATTTTATTATGTTTTTGATCATTTCTTTGCCATGGGAATACATTCAAACAGATATGAACTCAAGCTGTTCTTAAAGAAGTAAAGTTAAAGAAGTTTAAAAGCACTTTTCAAGCTAATAGGGAATGAGTGTTCTGTAGTAAAAAGAAAGATTTCTTCTTACTTCTAATTGTATAACTCTAATGAATATGATTCCAATGTGCAACAGCTTAGCTCAAATTCTCCTTAAACATCAGTGCTTCTCACTTGAAAGAAACCTGTGTTGTCTATAACCTCCACAGGAACCTCCAGAGCACCCACACAACTGCCTGTTAACAAGCCCAAACTGGCAAGATTCAGCGATGTGTTCGACAGCCTCAGCACTGCCTGTTAGAAAATCTGCCACCATCGGGTCATTTTTCTTCAATATTTCTGCTTTCATCTCCCCTTCAATCGGCAGGCAGGGTGCCGTGACACAACTACTCATTAGTGAGCAGCAGTGGGCAGGCGGAGATCGCTTTGCAAAGACAAACAACTTAATTAGTGGCAGCACAGCTTTAATAAGTTCAACTCAAAATGGTTTGGAAAAGCGGGTGAGAAACAAAACATCGCCAGCACTGTATTAATGTCTGGGCTAGATTTGGATTTCACATTTAAAGGGGAGAGCGCAGTGATTGTGACTGAGGTTTAGTGAAGCATTTACTGTGTTGTTGGTATTCTCTTGTGTGATTCTCTTGTAGTGATGTAACTGTTTATATTGTAACAAGGTGATGTTCATGAGCTTTCAATAATGTGGCATTCATCTATACTGATCATGCGTAAGTCACATCCACGAGCAACGATTTGCTTTTATACTGTAAATCTGAGGGACTCGATGATGCATGCACCTGCAATGGCAACCCATATCTTCCGGTGAGTTTTGTGTGTATTTGTGTGTGTACTTTTGTGTAAGCGTTCGTGCTCAGACGGTTCGGAGCAAAGGGAGAAATCTCTCAGCCTTTTATCTGTCTCAAAATTCGCTACAAAGGAGAGCAAACACCGAGATGATTAAATGAAAACACTTTTCTGCGCTTACACACCTGCACACACCTGCACACACTTTTTATCCAGGGCAGAATGAGCAAAGCTGGTGCAGCAGTTATCAAATCACCCTTTTCTCACCATTACACTTTCTCTACATGGTAAATTGCAGATCACATGGGCCAGATTTACACCAGGGATATTTGCCATGTGTTTTTCATTCAATTTGCGCTTTAAATCTGCTGGTAATTGGCCTAATTATTAAGGTAGTGGCTAATTACGCAAATAGGGACTGGAACTGCCTCAATTTGTTTGACAACAGCAAACTCAGAGGAGAAATTATAAAGATTAAATTGAGATTCCAAAACATATACAAAGGTCACATGAGAAAATAATATTCGGGCATTTATTATTCATAAAATGATAGAGAAATTAATGCAATAGGAGCCAAGACATAAACATCTAAGACAGAGGTTTTCAAACTGTGAGGCGCACAAGAGTTAAAAGGGGATGCAAATTGACCTGAGGTGAAAGGGACAGGAAGGTGATAAGTTATTGTAGTTTATCCTGCTGATTTGGACCGCCCATCAGTATGGTCAGCAGTTACAGGCTGCAGTAGTGGCTGTGACACACAGCTCATGGAGAAAATGAAGGTAATTAGGTAATTACTCAAACTCTTCGTGTGCCGATTGCCGCAATTTGTGTTTAAATTGCTTTCCAGAGTCATAAGTCTGTCAAATCTGAACCCGCAGATATGATACACATGTTGCAAAGAGGAAGTAGAGTACATGGGAGAAGTCTGTGTCAAAGGCTGAAAACCTTCCAACAGAAAGTCCATGTAGTTTGGAGGTCTGGATGGATGAGTCTAGACGTTCACCCAGTGGACTCCTGTTTGACTCTTAACTTATTTGAACCCATATCATGATCTTTTCACAAACCTAACCAAGTAGTTTTGATGCCCAAACATAACAAAACTGCGACAGTTTCACAGCCTTAACCACATTTAATTGTCTTTCTGTCAGTCTTCAGTCAGGCTTCTCCCACGTGTGGGCGGAGGCACAGTTTTGTCTGATGGCGGCCCCACAGTGGCAAACTTTGAAAACCCATGAAATAAGATGATAAAATACACTGGAAAAAATAAAATCCATACATAGTAATGAAGAGCAGTTCATAATGTGGATGTTTTTGACTTAAATTCTATGTTAATGTAAATTCCTAGGCTTTCATATGCTTGTAATGTAATGTGGTGCCATTAAGTTTAATGCTGAGGAAGTCGCCTGTCACAGCAATTAACGTGTTGGTTTGGATTCCAGCATGGGTCAGGTCACTTGCAGCAGCAAGGTTACTGGTTATCGCAGAGTCTGCAGCTTGGTTAGCCTGTAGGGTAAAAGGAGCTGTGGGTGTGTGTGTGTGTGTGTGTGTGTGTGGTTAGGACTGTGATGCCACTGCCAACATAGGATAGAGACCCAGAGCCAAAGACAAGAGACCGGTAGAGCAACTCACAATAAGACTGAGCAGCCATCTGTCCCTCAGAGCTTTGCAGCGTGCGGCATTGAGCACCCACCCACCCACCTACACAAACACACACACACTATACACAATCCCCCAATGCATTTAGCAGATGGAGACTGTGCATTTGTAGCGTATCATGCTGTAAGCATCCACTTCAACACTTCCTGAGTCTCCAGAATTGGTCACTGCACCAGATCCTACTCTGATCATGAGAATCCCTAAAAATCCAGGAATTAATGGATGAATTTGAGAATGTAAAATGAATGTTCGTGTGTTGTTTGGATAATAAGAACCTTTGGCAATCGACCACCAAAGTAAAGCATCTTTGTTGATGCATTACAGCCATTTTCATCGGCACCAGAAAAGGACTGCCGAGGGATGGGTATGGGGTGGAATGGCACCACGAGCTTGTTATGGAAAGGTCTCAAACCACAGATGGTTCATAGAAAACACACAATGAATAAAGTTCAACGACCCGACAGACAAAAATATGATACCTTATTCTTTTTCACTTTCCTGTTTTGCAGCTACGGAGCCATGCAAGTGCTTTTTTTTTTATGGGTGTGATGACTGATTTTAGAGCAGGTGTGAGGACTGCCTCCACACAGTGTTAACAACACATTCTGTTCATCCTACCAAACATTTTCTTAGCAGACACGCTAACTTTCATAATAAGTTAAATCATCCCATAAAAGTGTTGCAGCAGCATGGTTGTATAGATTGAATGACCCTCACTAAATTGATATTGTTAGAGGGCTGCCCAACTCAACCCTTGGTACCATGAAGGCATGTTCTATAATTATGTGGAAATGTGTGCATACATGTGTCTACAGATGTTCACATTTCCTTTGTTCACGCGTCAGTGTGGATGTGTTACATTTTAGGTGCATGAAACTGGATGTGGCTTAGATTACACCATATTGTTTTGTAGATTGATACACAAAGACTACTCTGAAGCAAAACAGACAGTACAGCGTCCCTCCGTCTGCACGTCTCATCACTGCAGGATCAACTCTCAAAGAGAGGAAGAGCAGGAGAGAGGTGATGGGAGAGAAGAGAGATGCAGCACACAGGAGGCTATACTGTACATGTAATAAACACTCCTACATGTGGGCATCTGCGGAGGAGATTGTCTTGTGAGGACAAGCTGTTTCTACAATGGCTCAGTCTTTTGCAGAGACACAAACTATAGAGCTGCCACTAACTATTATTTTACTATTGTTTAATCTGACTATTATTTTAAAATTAATTGAATTAATCAGTCTAAACAATGTCAGTTAATAGTGAACAAAGACAATTTTACAGATTCAAGGTGAGGTCTTCAAATAGTTTATACTGTCCAACTAACTTAAACTCAGATATTTAGTGTAAAGCGATATAAAACAGAGAAAAGCAGCAATGTTGCAACCAGTGAAAGTTTGGCATTTCTGCCTGGTTTGAATGATTCATCCTTTTTTTTGTCAATCAACAAACTGAGTCATTGTTAATTTTGTACCACACACATACACACTCACAATCATACATACATGCTAGATCCATGTATGCACAGTGCAGCGCACAGAAGAAGACAAACACGAATGGAAAAAAACAACAATCTGGGCTATAAACAAACACCATATGCCTCCCATTCTGATCTACAGAGTACAGCCAAATACAAAGAGAGCCCTGCAAAATCCTAAGAATACACTGGCAGACCAGATAGAAAACACATGAACACACAGATATAGGCGTTTATACACAGACCATCATGTGAAAACAAGAGCCACCTCAGACTCTGCTGGTTGGGGGTTGCAGTATATTTCCTTCACTGTCAGACAGGATCTGAAGGTTGCTGATACAAGGTCTTTGTGCTATGAATAGCACAACAAAGATTCGAGGAAAGAAATATAAATAACTGTCTGTGGTGTAAGGCCGGGGGCAACCACTGACCAGTTGATTGAGTTTATTACATAGACTACTTGCTGAAGAGTGGAATAGAATCAAACTGGAATCAGAAATTAAACTGCTAGGTTTTAGGTATTAGTCAAGGAACCACAGTAAGTGAAGGATTTGAAGCAATTTAAGTGTCCCTATCTAAATTTTCCACTGTAACCTTTAAGCAAACTGAAGCGTTTTGTCCTTATTGCGTGTAACCTTTTCATTTCGCCTTCAGCACTGTTCAGCTTCTTTATGGTGGCCAGTTCTGCTGTTATGGATTACTCTCTCTCTCTCTCACACACACACACACACACACACACTCCCTCTCTTCATCCCTTTGCTTCTCTCCATCTTGTTATCTTTCTCCCTCTGTACTGCAGTGTAGGCAGAGACTTGTCTCTTCTAATTACATTGAAAATGATGTGATCATTCACTACAGAGAATCTCTGATGACATCTGACAAAACGAAAAGAAAAGTTTGTCAAGTAGGAAACTGAATCACACTGAAGCTCTCTAGCTGAACGTCTACTGAATTGTGAATTCATGTTAATGTTTGTGGAACTGCAGCACTAGTGTATGTCTTCAACCATTTCCAAACATTCCTCCAATATCACAATGAAAACAGCAAGTAAAAATGTGATTCTGTGAGGGTGATACATTTAATTTAATTTAATTTAATATCAGAGATGTATGCTTATGCTAACAGATGTTAGAGCTACTACAAGGATGTGTGTTGTTCTGACTCTGAGGCAGGGCTGGAACGTGCTTTTGTGTCCTTGTTTGTAGAAGTTTGCATCGCTGTGGCTTTTATATTTGTAGAAGTCTTTCTACAATGTTTTGTTCTCCATTTTGAACCCATCACCTGTTAAAGTCTCAGTCCTTTTTGTGTATGAGTTTTGGTTCTATGGTCAAGGATTCTGTCTTTTGTGATTTATCTTGTAACATTAGGCTCAGTTTCTATTTTGATGGTGTTTTTCATTCACAGAGAAAACTGGCCAAGACATGGCATCAAATGGTAGATACAGTATGTAGTATTGTATCAATGTAGAAGCTATTTTTGGTTGCAAGTAGATGAACATATCAACCTAAAACATAACAAACAAATATTGAGGATCTGGTCTTAATTAGCAGATATATTAATATTACAGATAATATTAATTTCACGCTGAAAGCAGCATCAATAGACCAGAATGCTGAGCTCTTTGAGACCAAATGTGTGCTTCTTCTCATTTTGACTAAACTCTTCCTTTTACAATGCCATCATAATCAGCCACCTGCCTACTTTTGGTTAAGTAATTATTGCACACTTTCTGTAAATCCTATAAACTTCATTTCACTTCTCAAATATCACTGTGTTTGTCTGCTATATGATATATTTAGCTGATCCGAACAACCAATGATTTATAAAGGAAAATCTTGAAAATGATCGGGGGTGCCCAAACTTTTGCATGCCACTGTATGTAGGAAGGCACCTTGGTGTCCACCCCCCATGACTGACGACTAGCATGCTTATTGGGGCTTTGTTGCCGTGGTAGCGCCTCATTATGTAAATGATGACTCCCTGATGAGAAGGAGGCAGGCATGATGTTCACTGCTCCAGACTGTGTAAAATTGGCTTCAGGGACCAGTGAAGGATCGGTTGCTATATTTAGCAGTAATCTTAACAATGTCTTTCTTCCCCATTCTTTCACTCACATTTAACACTTGCTTCATCGTTTTCACACAGTGAGTCCTGAAATATTACTGAAATGAACACACAGTTACATATAAAGGCACACGCCCACATTTCATTTGAGAGGTTGACATTTACAACTTCAGGGTTTCAAATACTGTGATTTTAACCGTCCACCATTTTATCTGAATTTCTTTTATCTTCTTCTCCCTGTTGAATGTATTACCCTTTCATTGTCTGTCCTCATCACTGGTGAATGTATGAGCTTTCTCTGAGAAATAGTACTAATAGCTTTCTGCTATATATATATCATCATTCATATTCCAGCTCAAGAGAAGCCAATACTAAGTGCCTCAGTCATTTCAGACATTATGTCAATGTGTACACAGTACATATATATATATATATATATATATATATATATATATATATATATAT
>JAVQJD010064172.1:0-19923 GCA_036023655.1 Nannoperca australis | reverse complement strand
TTTTTCAAATATCACAGAGACATCTGCTTTTCTATTTAACCAACTAATTATAGATATTCAAGGAAATTAAAACAAATCCCTGATAGAACCTCTAACCTTTTTCAGAGTTCCTTCAGTTTTAAAAGTTGTTCAATGATGCAATAAATGCATATAGTATATTAATATTAGTCTATGATTACATAAAGCAAATATATACTTGAAATAGAGTCCTTGTTTCTTCATGTGCACGTTGAGCGAGTATGAAAAACTCACATGGGTCTCACACACTTAAGTGTTAGTCTGTGATACACCTGTGTGTCAAAAACAACTTTCGATATGTCCTTAACTCATTTCATCTGACTATCTATGTTTGACAGACTATAATTATAATGCTAAACAAACAAAAACATCTAGATACAGGGCTTTCGTTTATATCTTTACTATTAATTATAGTGACCACGTAAATGCAGTTGAATAATCAATCACTAAACAATTAGTGCGATTGCAGCTCTTTTGAGAACTTATATAAAGAGAGAATGGGAATTCCAAAGGTTGGTTAGAGTATGGCCTGGACTCAGACACAGAGAGGGGAGGGGACTGGAAGTGACTGTGTAAGCTGGAGTTGCCAAGCTGGTCAACAGGCTGCCGCAATGTGCACCCATGGGGGCAACCAGCCAGGCAGGAGTCATGACTGCAGAGTGGTCCCCCAAGACTCTGTCAGCATTCTCAGCTTTCCTTCTCTCCCTCGGCAGGAGAAACAGACCAACACAACAGAAACACAACCAACCAGCAAAATCATTCAGTATGAAGGGCTGCTAGCCTTCGCTGAATACCTAATTGTCATTTTCAAGTTAAACTTGAAAATGTTTTATCTACTTCATAAAAGCTTCAAACAAAGATACATTTAACAACTAAGAAACATACAGTGACTCAGTTCTATATCTACAAAAATATTTAAATGTGAATTGTTTACACAATCCACGACTATTAATTGTGCTGATCACTGTACTACACTTTATTATACAGACGTCTATTTTGGTCTCCAGCTGTCTACCCCAACAGCCTGTTCACAGCTTGGTCCTCAGCCACAGGATGCCCTTCTACTGCACCTAGGAAAGGAAATGATGTGGCCCAGAGCCCAGCCAGGCCATTCTATCACCGCTATTAGGGCTTAAGCAGAACTGGAAAATTACTCCATTGGCATTAACAGTCCATCTCAATCATTTTTATACCATAATAATCATGAGACTTTCTAATATTATTTTTAAAAGCCTCGCTAAGAAAAAAAAGGATTTTCATTTCCTTTGCTTAACCATCTTAAATTGAGAGAGAGTAAGTGAATGGAGAAGAAAGTGATATCATATGAGACAGGGAAAGAAAGTGATAAAGAGTCACCTCTTGCCCCCCCCCCAGCCCCCCCATATCTTTCACCACCCACCCTTACACTGCCACACGCCTCTGTCTGTCTGTAGCATCATACTGCCCTGCCAGCTTCCCCATGTTACAAGTTACAAGAGACAGGGACTTGAACAATAATCAAAAAAGACAATCAGTATTAATGAATGGCCTGGTCTACCTGTGACTGTTATAGTAGCCTTCTTCACAAAATTGGAATGTGTCCTTCTCAATATTACAATCCGTTCTGACCAAACATTGGTTAACCTGCCTCCCTGTGTTCTGAAAGCCACACTGTGTACATCATATCCTAGACTTGCAACCATAAAACACGACTAAACAATGCAAGAGTTAATGTTTCCCCCTCTCTTCTCCTGTTTTTAAACTTTCAATTTTCCTGAATAGCATTATTATGTATTATTAATATGCCTGAATTATTACTCATTTTCCTCTTAAAATTGAGTGCTTTAATTCACATTTGAAGTAGTCATCAAGGCTGTTCAGTCAAATGAATGTGGAAGGATACATTATATTTGCAAAAATGCAAAGGGTGAATTAAAAATATATAGCAATACTAAAATATTAACTATTAATTTCAAAAAGATAATTTGCCCAGGGAAAAAAAAGACTTTTCATTACTTTTATGGCTCTCATTCTTTTTTGACGTGTATCTCTCTGATTGTGAGTCTTTTTGAATAAAATGCAATTATCATGTACTGAATATTCACCTGTGCATCAAATACACTGAATATTACATGTCCACTATGAGACAGCCCCGTGTGTGTTCACTTTCATGAAAACAGGGCACAAAAGGGAACATGGGTGCAGCGTGGCAGAGCTGATGCAGTGTACAATTTGTGTCCAATACGTTATCAGATGAAGGTTCAGTCAACAACAGAAAAAAATGGCACAAAATCAAAATCAAAATAGGTCCAAACATGATAGTTTCAACCATCTCTCCTTCATGTTCGCTCTTCTTTTTTTCTTTTTTTTTTTTACAATAGTGAACTCTAATTCACCCTTGAAAGCGTGACCTTGTGCTGTGTGACAGGAGATAGCCACAGCATGAAGACAGGACGCCACTTATCATCAAGGGACGAGGTGGCTGTTTAATTTCACACTACCAGTGGCTAAAACCCCTGTTAGTGTGGAGCGTCACAATGGCAGCTATGCTGGAGGAGCAGATGTCCTAGTGAAGGGGTGTAAAGAGGGAGGAGGTGGGGTTAGGAGAAGGAGAGCAGAGAGGAGGAATGGTAGTGTGTGTGTGTGTGTGTGTGTGTGTGTTGAGGAGGGTGGTTGCTCTGTCGCTGTGTATTGTACTCAGAGCACAGTCTGACCCTGTGCGCATGCCCAGATAAACAGTGCCTCTGTCTCTTGCACACGCTTAAACAGCACAAATAAACACACACATGGTCACAGTGGCATTTGGTCATGTTTATGGGCTATAATTAAAAGTAGCAGGATGAGCATGAGGGCGCATGAACTGGACTGGGAGAAGACAGGAGAGAGAAAAGGTGCAGCTGTGATGGCGGCAGATGAGAGGAGAGTTTCGTCCACACCACAGAGGCCAATATCACTGAGAGCCCAATTGCTTTCTGAAGAGCTTTCTATTGTCTGCAGTGATGAACTTGAGCTCTGGCCTTCAACCCAGGGGTCTTTCCGTCTAATCCTCAGTGCCCCCGGCTCCCCTTCACAGCCCCTCCCTCGAACCTTACACACACACACACACACACAAGCACACAAACACACACACGTACAGCCAGACATAATACACACCCTTCAACTGATGCCTGACATGACTGCAGGGTTGAACAGTGTCCAGTGCCTCCCAACACAGCTGAATATAAAACACAGTAATGAGAGGGCCAAGAAAATGGCTTCCCTCTCAAACATGGCTGCTTACTGATGGCCAGACGCAAGCCAGGGAGAAAAAGGTCACTTCTCTCATCCTTTAGTACCCCACCCCCCTGTCTTCTATTGCTGCTGCTTTTATTATTATTATTATTTTTCTCTCCCCCCTGTTCCATCTTTTGCCCCCCTTGCTATCACCTTCTTCTTTCTCTCCCTGGTCATTTTCCTTACCACATTTTGTATGCGGATGTAGGCTTATTATTTAAGAGACAAAGGATCGGGATGTTGGGAAGAGACAGGTGGCTGCATCTGAGTGATGAGAAAATTACGAAAGTGAAATCCAGCTTCTAAAAAACTCTCCTTCATGGAAGGTAATAAAAAAAGGGAAATAAAAATAACTGTGCCCCTTCCCCTCTTTGGTAAACTCAGCAGGAAAAACAACAACCCCCATCCCTCCCCAGTACGATTCCAAATCCCCTCTGTGCGCCGCAGTCCAGGCATACACTGTATATTCATTTTTCCTCACTTACTCCCCCTGTGTCATTTTTCTCTATTTTCTCCATCGGTCGGTTATGCACAGGATGTTCCAAATGCATTTTGACTGCTTGATTTCTATTTTCATAATATCAGAACATCAAGTTAAAGAAAATAAATGTTTATTCAGCAGAGTGGGGAATGCTGGTGTATGGGTGCAGTGGCTCTTGGGGGACAGAGCCCATGCTAAATCAGTAAATCACTCCATCTGGAAGATGAACAGCATGTTTTGGAGTTCATTGCCTTTCGTCTCGGGCGAGTGGCCGGTGTAGCGGCGGGCCCAGCAGGCCGGAGCGGAGGTGTCTGCTGGAGTGGATGGTTACAGAGGAATAATGAAGCAGTGACCAAGGGGCTTGGCCATGTTCTTTTTACCCTGTCCTTCCCGCTGTGAAAGGGCCAGCTGCCGAACATGGCTATTAGCCCGTCCTCGTTCTGAGCCATCATAAGGCCTGCTGTATGCTTTGACTGAAGTGCTGCTTGGAAAGTGCGTAGGTGTGAAAGTGGTCAAGGTTTCAAGTCCTCTGCAACTTTCATCTTTTCATTCTTCAGTTACACCATGCTGGACTGTTCAACTGCTCACTAGAAACCTTCCATGGCTGTCCTCGCTGTTGCCCATCTTTCTAGTCCCACCCCTCTTTATGACAGAGCCCATGCCAACCAATACCTGATTTTATCCAGTATAGAAAAAAATAGGAATTACTAAATCAACTTGTTCAGCATATACCTGACCACAAAACATACAAAGTTCAAAGCACGTTGCAGCATCATCAACCAAAGACAGGCCCTATCACCGGCTTCAGCACCACTGCGAGCATTTCTTATGTTCAAACATCCCCTGCTACACAAAACCAAAAATGTATATGCTGCTTTCTTTAGAAGTTGGTGTATTTTTGTTTCAGTGCCAAAAATGAATACTCCCATGGATAAAATAGATAGATAAGCAGAATACTACTAGATATGAAGCAGTTTAGACTGTACTTCATTTGGCAACCCTTAGCTAGAAAGCACTGAAAATATAAAAGTAAAGACAAATGTAAAGTTTCTTAAAACTTTTGCATTGTAAGAATTAAAACTATGCAGATTTCTTATGGCTGCACATACTCACATTAGCTCCCAAAATATATCACATTTAGGATAACACATATTTGTGTGCGTGTGGTTTTACACATGCTAATCACATCAATCAATTTATTTTTATTATTGTATCCACACATATACAAGTTGGTTTTCAGGGCACGGTTGATGCTTTTCAACAAATTTAAACACATTTTATGAACGTGTTACAAGACATCAAGAATAAGATATGAGGACGTTTGCGTAAAAAAAACAAAAAAACTGCATTGTTCCAAAGAAAGATGTGTGTTCGTATACAGTATATTTCCTAATGCAATATACTTTGTACATTATGCATCTCACATCTGTGTTCCACTGACCATGTTGCCATAAATTAATATTCCATAAAATACTATATGAAAGGATGCCAATAGTACCACTCTCCTCACCTGCACCTCAAACTGGGATGTGAGGCACAACAAATTTAAATAACTTGATAGAGTTTATCAAAATGACAGGCAATTAGACCGGCTCTGACCATGGGTTTGCATGCTAAATGAGAGTAATTTAAGTGGTGGGAGCCATACATGTTATATAAAAGAGAGAGCTCCATTTCTGCTCCTGGACAGCCCTAAATTAAATATCCCTAAAGTCCATTAGGCTAAACAGCCTGAGGAAAGACTTTGTCTCACCACAGAAAAATGACAGTAAACTCGGGCAATCATGCCGCCAATCAATTATGCATGAATTATATTTTCCTTAGACTGTGTAAAATGTCTTATGTTAATTCCTCTAAGTATACAATACCCATTACTTTCGAGGGACGTATCCATATGCACACCAACTAAATGAGTGTTTTCCCGAAGATTTATCAGCCTCACGCTGCCAACTGAAATGAAAACACTGAGGCTGAGTTGTGATTCCTCCATATCAACTGTAACTGCAGGGGCCACAGGCAAAGCTCGGAGGCGCTCAGTGTTGATAACCTACTTGGCTGTAAATCTACTGATAGAAAACATCCCCAGAAACTAAGAAAATATCTAGGTGTGCCAGTAAACTCTTTCATAGAAGCCACAGCACGTGTTAAAAGAAAAGTAAGATGATGAGACAGAAACAGAGAGGCAGAAGGGGAAGACAGAGAGAGGATGGGGTGGGAGCGTGGGGAATTTGCACTGACCTGACCTATCTCGGCTATAGGCCTGTTGAGCCAGTGAATAGTGGAGTCCCTGAGGTCCCCAATGTGGCGCAGATCTCTGATAATGACCTCTGTCTGGCTATGATAGTAAGAGACAGGTATTGGCAGGCCCACTGACCAGCGTCATTGAGGTGCCAATAATTGGTCAGTGTGTTAATAACAGGTAACCTAGCGGCCTCTGTAAACTGACCAGCCTCTGTGTCACTTAATGTGCAGGTGAGTGTGTTAACCTTTGATATTTAAAATAAAGACAGAGAAGAAGAAAATACATTTAAAAAGGTATATATATATACATTTTTAAATATAAAATAAATAAATATATTTAAATATACACACACACACACACACACACACACACCATCACACAGTCTGAATAATCAATTAAATCTGCATTAATTACAACCAACCAGAAGCCATTTAGGTACAGATATTTACACACTTACACACACATGCACAAACAACGCCTCTCCTTTCTAACTTCACAGACAGTTCCTGATGATCCCCAACAATGGTCCCCTCTTATGTTACATGCAACACAATCCACCCATACACACTAATTTGTTTTCTTTGGCTCTTTTTCTGTTTCGGTGTGTAACTGAGCCCCTGAATATATACAAATTTAATAGAGCTAATAGAATCATTATCAAATTCAGATCAATATAAATTTAGCCCCAGTAGCCATAAGAGGCAGCAATATTGAAATACAACACTGTCTGTGCTCTTTCATTCTTCCGCCTACAACTGACGCTTGCTGCCATCTGACATGAATTACCAGACAGGCACATTACAGCTAATAAGACTCTCACAAAACACCCTTTATCAATGCATGAGAAAGTCTTTTATCCTGGAGAAACTTTCATAGGGAAGGCAGTAATCACCGTACCTCAGACAACACGATAAGATGCTTCCTGGTACCTTGAAAGAGTCAACAATGTGGCTGAGGTCAAATCAACCGGAGCCTGTACAGCAGGGGGCATCTACTAGATTGGTAGGACCAGATATGTATGTATATATGTATATATACACACGTATACACACACACACACACACACACACATATATATACATACACACATACACATAAATATGAGGCCTTATTAGGCTATTATTGTTTAATATTTCTAACTTTTATTAATTTATTTTTATTTTTGTTAGTTGTTGTTGTCAGTGTGAACAGATAAAAAAAAAAACATGGGATATCCATAAAGTTAAATAGACACTTAACTCAGTGAAACGCAACTGCAGAATGCAATCCTAATTGGTAGGACATATTAACTGGTTTTGGCCCTATCATTGTCCTGATTGGTGGAATATGCAGGAAGAAATGTCCATGAATTGTTTGTCAGACAAGCAAAAAGTATGTGAAGTAAATAAATAAAAGGAAATGTTAAATGAGAGCTATACATTTCTCCCCTTTCTTGAGTGACAAATTGGCACATGCCCCATTCCGTTCATACCTTTACCTATCCAGCTCTATTCAGTGCACAATCAGTGAAGGAAGCACCCCTTACCCCAGCCCGTGGGTTCAAATTGAAAACTGCTGGCTGTGAGACGACAGTGCTAACCATTGCACGTACATGCCGCTAACCCAAACACCACAGTACATTTTTTTCCTCTTTGCATTTCCTGAATTTCTCATCCAGGCTGGATGTGGCCTGGGGACCGACAGTTGACAAACCCTGCCATATAGCATGTCTTGAAGGAGAGGGACAATAAAATTAAATAATTAATTAAATTCCAGTCTGTGTGAAATTACTTAATGAGTATGATTTATTATGTTTTTGACAAGGGGCATAAGATTTAGCATTTTGAGCTTTCTTCAAAAGGGAAGACATGTTATTATGTATGGCAGCCAAACTGTTTTTTTCACATGGAATAACAGATTTTTACTCAAAAAGATCATTTTCCACAATATCTGTTCATTTGTAAGCATCCGGCTCCACCATAAGTGATACCTACATCATCATGTCAGCCACACTGACAAAGTCAGTTTCCTGTATATTTTCTCTCACTGTATTTACTTTGATCAACTCAAGGAAAGTTAGTTTCTGATTTAACAGGAATCAATATTCTGAAAGTCTTTCCATCCTTTCAGCACACCTCTCGGTAACAGTATTAGACCCCAGACACAAATGATCCATTGGAAGAAGGTTTTGGTTTAACTTCTATTCTAATAGTCTAGATTTTGACAGAACCTGTCAGATTATAAAGTCTGAACATAGTTACAAGAATTGCAAATGATACCTATGATTGAATTTTATTGAAGTGGTCAGCAAGTAGCTCATTCCCTGCAGAAAGCCCCAGGGCCTGAAGGTGGTCAGTGGGGAGCAGCTTCACAACATCTCACATGGTGAGAGGAAGGAAAAGCAGAGGCAGGGACCTCCATTCCAGAGATAGAGGTGCAACTTCAAATTTATGACCAGTGTAATATATTCGCAGTTCAGCCGGGATCCATTGCTTTTCCTCATTCGTGGCGTGGGTCTCACAATCCATGCATACAGTAAGAGCAGTACACACAAACATGGTGTCATGTTAGAAAAAATCTGCTGGAACACTGAAACTTGAAGCTGAACTTATGTAGGCTTTTAAAATATGATTTGATCAACTATTGTACTACTATTAGTATTAGTATAACAATCATATTCTATTAATCTTCATGTATGTTGGCAAACTGTGCATGAAAAAGAAAGGAAGGGAGAAATGAGAGAGAAGATAAAAAATAAATAAAACCATTGTGTTTTAATTGCTAAACAATAATCACCATGTTAAAGATTTAAAGGTATCAGGCCTTGATACAACTGATTCCAAATGTAAAAACAAGAGGCAATATTTAAACAAGAGACAAGACATATCATTTCTGAATAAAACATTATTTTGGAAGATTTGCAAAAACAAATCCATACCAGGCTTTCTGCAGATTTAATAAAATTAGCTAAATCACACTAAACTGCATTTTCAGATAAAACTCATACATAACATCTGATCCGTTGATACATTTAACTGAGCCTATGAAATTAAAAGAGAATTATTCACAGAAAAGAGATTTTTCTCCATATTGACTCAAAGCTGCACTGAGCATGTGCGATTTGTTTTTTGACCCCTACTGCAGGAACATGTTAATCAACCTAAAGGGTCAGGGGTCAGGTCTGGACAGAGACGGCATCCCACACCGGTCACAACAAATGCAGAGGAACATCTGCTCTCTGTGCGTCACACAAAGCTGTCCCCTCGGAGCCCTCAGGAGCCTGGGAACGGCTCAAAGTCAAGGGCAGCCTTCACAGCCCAAATGCTGACTGGACACAGCGACAGTCTCTCACAGTTCAAGGAAAACGGCCAAATTGTTCAATGAAGTATTCATTCATTTTCAACAGAAGCAAATTAGAGTCCAAAATCATTGTCCCACCTCACTGCTGAATTTCATTATAATTACAAAGTTATAATTCATTATTTAAAAAATTAAACACTTCTGCTGATAATTCAAGTTATAAAGAAATTTAGGATGATGGCCCACAATGGTAAAAAAAAAAAAAAGACCATACGATAAGCCTTATCGAGCTGCAGGCTTTCCTGGTTCTAAGAGGTTAAAAGAGGCTAATGCAAAACTGCTCAGGGTCAAGGTGTGTTAATCTTTTTGAACAAGAGTAACCTTTGAATATGCATGTGCTACCACACATGCCGCCCTGATGACAGAAGATCACCCTTATACACTTTCACTCACTTTCCTTGGCAGCCTAACAATATGCTTGAAAGGAACTGTCAAATGATGTCAATAGTTGGATCAATACACTGGGATGTCTCAGTTTCCCTTGCAGCAAACGAAGAGCATTATCCAGATCTTCCTGGGCAGAACTCTTACCACACTTCCAGGAGCAACAGTACATACTGTATTGCCGCTGCTGAGGGACAGCTGATGTATGTCTCCTCTGCCAGACATCGCCATGCGTGCCACATTTTCCCCTGTCTGTCTAATGTGCTGCTGATCTACACCTGCTGGGCCCAGGGTTGCATAGGTATACGCTGTACGCTGGCAGCATCAATCACTCAGCAGGCCTTATTATTGCCATTTAAAATACATTTAAAACGATTCGCTGGAGCCGCTGTCCAACCCGGCATGGATGCAATGATACTGATGCATTACTGTGAAGAATGTTTTACAGTAGCGGTTCGACTGGGAACAGCTGGCGACCCTTGTGCTTTATTTTTTTCTTTCTATAAGTGAGCAAAAGTCTTCTAAGCAAAGCTTCTTCAGCAAGAGTGAATAAATTAACAGGAGTTTTTTTTCCCCCAACAGAAACACTGAATTCACTCGAATGATGCCAGCCCATCTTAACAGCATCTCAGTGTCAGCGGTCCCCGGCCAGCCTATTGTGGAGTAATCTATAAGACAGGACTGAGCTTCAGAGAACTGATACATGCTCCTGAGCTCTCAGGTAAGCTTAGTAATAGACACAGTCACTCTAATTCCCCTTCAATTCTCACCTAAAATTGAAAGCTGCCAAATGCAGCCTTAATTACATACTACCCAATAAAAGCTTAAGTGTAACCCGCTGCCCCCCACCACCACCCGCCCACAGTCACTGACATTCTCTCCTCTCCACTCTCTCTAAAAGAAAAGCAAATGCAGCGTGTCCCTCCTGAGGTCCACACATATTTCAGTGGGGGAGTAAACAGGTCTAGAGGATATGAGATGGATATATTATGTATATAGGAAGCAAGAGTGAGATTTAAGGAGCAACTTGCTTGGTCAGCACAGAGTGTGCTGAAAATGCAAGCAGATCAAGGAACAAGCCGGGTTATGGATCTCCCCTTGCATGTAACTGGGCAAGGTCTATTGACTCAAATTTAATTATTGTAGCCTCCACCCATTTCCTTTCCCCTTTCTGTCCCCTTTACAGCGACATGCATCTCTTTCTGTAGGATGTGGTTCTTAATGTCTGAACATACAAATATATTTAGCTAGTTCACACTTGAAGGCCTATTACTATGCAAATTCGGATTATTTTGCTAAAATACATCACATACATCCATATACGTAAAAATAAAAATCAAATATGTAATGCATGTTTGATCGAAAGCATTTTTGCAATTTGTCGGTGTCTGAATAAATATTAGTTGTCCCTCTATTTGTCCTTCTGTCTAGCACCGATGCCTGTCTACAGTAAATTAAAGGCATCTCCTCTGGGCAGACGGATAAACCAGGGAAGTCTGAAGGCAACCACAGTAGACGCGCAGCTATTTTCCATCCTCTCTAATCACATGATCAGGGTGTCGGCACCATATCCTCAGCGCAGGGAGGGGCCAAGCAGCGCACAGCTTACCACCATTTTGTGTGGGCACCTGGCTCCTTTTGTGTGAGTACCTGGCTAATTTGTTTACCTGCATAAGTGCTAATATTTCAGACCTGCTTGAGTATCATTTGTGACATGTTTCATTCGGTGCGTTTTAGTAGCTGTAAATGCATGATGGGTACGTTGCTAAAGGAGCGTAAGCAGATGCTGTCAGAAAAAAAACATCTCGGGGTATCAATGTACCCCGACGGCAGCCCATTCTGGATTTGATGTCGTGTATTTTCTTCCTCTCTCCTTTTTCCTGGCTGAGCTCCCGACAGACCCCTCTCCTCCCTGCCATCCGATGTGTGAGGCACACATGGTGCAGTGAAATTGCTGTCTGCAAGAGCATGCCTCTGCCTGTCCAGACTTCATCAGAGGGATTAAAGAATGGGATGGGGAAAAATCAAAATAAAATGATGATAGCGGGGCCGTGGCTTTTCTCTCGTTTTTTTGGTCTTTTTTTTTTTACACCCCACACTCCCCCCCGCTCTGTTTTAAGTAGAGTGGAACATCAGATGACAGAGAAGGCTCTCTTGCTGGGGTGCAATGGTTTGCAGGGAAAGGTTGCTCGGTTGGTGAGCTGCACTGGGTTTATTTGGCCCTGACAAGGGCTCACTACAAAGGAAAACTAAATTACAGACAGCACTGTTCCTCCCTCTATCCCGCCACTAAAGTTCACTTAAAAGCTGCATCCAATTAAAAGAAAAGTGAGGGGTGCAGCAGCAGCAGCTTTCTTTTATGATTACTTATCCATTCTTCTCTAATGTGTTCTCTTTTTTAAATAACATAAACAAACAAAAGCCAACAGGACTAAAAATGTGTCACAGCAGGCAGAATGAAGAGGTGGGGTCGTGCGTGGTGAGGTGGGGAGGGTTGTAGTCACAGAATTGGGTGTTTTGGGGGGCAAAGGAGAGAGGAAAGTGGAAAGATTGCAGGATATTAAAGAGTAATGGATGTCACATCAGGCTCCAAAAAAAAATACCATATGCTTTCATCATGGCTCAATATCAAACTGATCAAGGGAACAGGTCATTACATGGTTTCCTTGTACTGTTATTACCAAGAAAAAGTAAATAGTTATTGCTATGTTTATCATCCTTATATATAGCTATTATAGAACATGCCAGCACAATCTCTTTTTTTTCTTTCTATAATTGATCATCAAATTATAGTGCATATATACTGGTAAAAATGAAGCTATTCTAATAATGTACAATATTATTCTGAGCCTAGAAAACAAGTCCACAGAAGTATATTCAAGTTTTAACAGCATTGAAAAGCATGAGAAATATGAAATGTTGTATGAACCAAGAAATGAATACATATTTTAAGAAGCAAGGGAACCTGGGCAGGGGCTTTACATTGTTAAAAGCAAAACTCTTGAAAGGACACAGCCTGTGAAAATTCGACATACAGATAAGGTCTATCTCAAACTGTGCATGCAGATGTGGATTTATAGTGATCCTACTAAATTCAAGTAAATAGGGATATATTCTAAGGTTTATTCTGGGATTTGCCAGACACTAGATCTGGCCCTGCATTTGAGACAACAAAAAGGCAATCTTGACATCTTGCCCAACCAGCAGATAATATTTGCTGTTCAGAGACTGGCTTTCTTTTGTTCCTGTTTTTTATAAACCCAAGACACTTGAAATTTAAACCCAGTTCAAGAAATATTATTTGCCACAGGGCAAGGTAAATCTCTTGGCGAGGCCTTTCAAAGGGTTGCCCTGGGTTTGTTTACAATTGATCTTATTTAAAAGTGGATTTTTTGTTTTACTTTTGAAAGACATACTTTCTGCCATGATCTTGTAGGTCAAAGGAACGATGCATGTTATTTTTCCAATTGGCGCAACAAAAAAAAAAGGTGAAATAATCAGAAAACAATAATACAGAAAGTCCTGTTGGCCACTGGTTCTTCCCAGGTCTCCAACTTGCAAATGTAAAATAGAAAACACATGGAAGATAACATCTCCGACTACAGCAAAATAAAGTTGAAGAAATACACCCCTGGTGAGAGAAAAAAATAAATCAAATGTGAACTGCCTGAAAATATTTCTATCTTGTGATTTACTGAAATATGAGTTGCATCACGAAATATGGTAGAAAAAAAATTCAATCATACCATTAGTATGTGCTTGTGTGTGTTAGTGTGTGCTTGCATCTCCGTGTTCCACAGTGAAAAGAAAATGACCTATAAGCTGCAGAAAACAGATGTTTCTCTCATTGTTTAGGGAAGCAGCCTACACTTTTCATTCACCCTTCTTCCTCAGAGAGAACAACTGACCTGACAACTGACCAATCCCCATAAAGCACAGGGGGTGCAGAAGGGGGGTGGCGAGAGAGAGGAAGATGGAGGGAGAAAGGAGAGGATGAGCACCCCTCTGCCTGCCCTATTAAACCAAACTCTTTCATCTTTGACAATTATTCTATTTTAACAAAAATCAGTGGTGTGGGCTGAGACCATAAATCATTATTAAACTATATTCTGTACGTGAACTTGAACATGTTTCAGTTTACTAAAACTTCCACAGGGGCTCCCATGTGCAGGGAAGGCCATGAAAGAGGTGAAAAGGGATGGGGACTGTAGTTAGCCAGGGACTATCCTCTAGGGCTGGGAGGGTTCCTCTCCTGCTCAAACAGGCCATGCTGGAGGAGGAGGTCACAGAGCTAGTTTAAAGCTTGACACTTCTGGGGAACAAGACGGACAAGCAGAGGGAACAGCAGCAGGGACACCCCGGTAAAAACCCCTTCATCTGGACTACACCTGGGGGAGCCCACGGGCCACCCAGCACGACAGTGCAGCGCAGCAGCTACTTCACAGTCACATACACACATACACACGTTCATATAAAGAACACTGGGAGTTGTAAATGTCTATCTACAGCAGTGTGAACAGAATACTGTACACATGGGCAAAATATTTGATAATATGTTTACCATTTACAACTATTGATACACTATGTATATTTATGATGGGTAAAACTTTCATATTCTCATTGGGTATGAAACATCTCATGTATTTTACTGATTAAAACACTGAGTCTCAGAATGAACAACAAATGACTGGTTTATAATGAACATTCTACAATTAATACATTTAGCAAAGATTTTACTGTATTTCTTTCTTCATTGCATTGTTTATTCCTGTACTAAGACTTACTAAGACCATATAGTGCTCTTTATTGTAAGACAAACACTCATGTCTTCCTGAAGTTGTGATGTTTACGTCCATCCGGTCAATTTACAGCCCATTTAAACTTTTTTTTGTCTTTAAGATTAGTTTTAATTAATCTTATATTTCAAGCCAACAAAACCTGCCATGGTTTTTGTTATGAAACTTTTACTTATTGAATAGATCCAGAAAGCTATGGGGGAACTGCAGCACTATACTGACTTATAAGAGGGCCCAGGCCACAGATAACATTTTAAATCACATCTCTGTCTATTGTGTCTTGCTTGAGCTTATGAGAGGGTCCCTGGGGCACCTCCATTTTCCCAGAAACTCCCTTCAAGGCTCTTCAGGTTAACATGCTCAGTTTGACTATTAGATCAATAGTTGTAAATGACTTCATCACACCAAAGAGGCAACTTTCTGGACAGAATTGGTCCCACAGTTGCAACTTGACAGGCTCGTGCTGTGGGAACGTCCAGTTAATCTAGTTATGTTACAAATGTAGTGTTTCTCCAAAAATGTACAGTGTGAAGAAAAATAAATGATCCAACCGACTGTAAAATTTCACATGATTTGCACAGTTTTCTTCTAAAGCAAAAATATATGAGATTTCAACAACTTCCAAAAAGTGATCCTGTTCAAAGTTTAGTTGCAGTGGGAGTGATCAGCTACAGTAGCTGTGGGCAGAGGTGAAAAATCCCCATTGATATTACATGGCCTTTCTGCACCTCTTTTGTTCTTATGGGATAAGGGGTGATGTCAGTTCACTCCCAAGCCTCCCTAAAATGCTCCCAAAGCCTGCCTGGCTCCTGAGTGGGAGTGTGTAATCGGTCTTGGCAGAGTGCTGGTTAATGGGGGGCACAGGGCCATGGGTTGGAGATGTATTCATGTGCGTGGCGTGGAGCCTGGACCCAGGGTGACACTTCTTCATTCCTGCTGCCTCAGGCCAGGATTAGGATTGCGGCCAGCCTCACAAAGCCCGCCGTAATGCAAAATCATTTTCATATTAACCTCGTCTCTCCTCTCTGGGCCTGACAGTGGACAGGCCTGCTCTCTTTGGTGCTCAAATTATCCTCAATTACTGGGGAAAGGCCAGGCAAGGGGACGTCACCTAACCTTCACCATCTGTTAGGTTCAAAGCTTTAGCAGTCGGCCAGCCCGCCTGTCTCCTGCCTCCCCTGACCTTTCCGCCTCGTCCAGCTCCTTCTCTATACGCCATTGGCTGCCCCCCCCCCCCCCCCCCCCAACTTCCCATGATAGACCCGCCCTCTCTGGACACAGCTGGGAAGTGCATGTGCACACATCACATTAAGGGAGAAAAGGTTATGTCACGCTTCTTCAACAAAGATATGAATATTCAAAACTATGCACAGACTAAGGCAAAAGCTGTTTCAAGACACAGGTTAAGTCAGTCTGCTAAGGATAAGCCAATACATTTGAACTGAGTGCTGCTTTTATTGGTTATGAAATTAAAACGGGTTCAAATGTAATTGAAATGAAATATTTTCTTAAATGTTCTGGTTTATTGTTGTAGTATTTAAATACTCACAATGTCTAAAACTTATATACAGGTGTTTTGACACTAAGAAATTTATTTCAATAAATAAATAGAAAGAATACATTTTAAATTTAAAATATTGTACATTTTAAAAGAATATTTTTGTGCATAGCCATTGTTCACAGTTCTGCAATTATGGTTGATTTCTGCTTTATTTAGGTAAAATCTCATAAAGTTTTAAAATAGTGCGCGTTTACTTAATAATTTTGCTTATATAACACGCTGAAAGATGTTTATTTGTGTATTTTATTTAAGTATTTTCCGTATTTATTTTAGTACCTCGCTAAAAAGTTATTTACTGTGTTGTGCTTGTATTCAGTTTCCTCTTACATACACTGCAAAAGTTGGCTTTAATTAAACATTCATCTATATTTGAGGTTGTGCTTGTGAAATATTGAAGAGCTCTTATTTCTCCTATAGTGAATGCACCTCTTAATAATGCAGACAGTGTTTTCTGTTTGTTTTGAGCCTGTGTGTTTTAGCAGTTCCACTGTGTCCATTTGGATTTTCCCGTCTGTCTGGCCACTCAGGAGGACCCCTTTCTCAGGTCATCTGGCAGGACCTGATGGCTCTGAAATAACTTTTAATAAGTCTGCTAAATAATAGATGGAGTGTTGGCTAAAATCAAGCAGGGAGGAGCAGGACCGAGGACAGCAGGCAGCAGAGACAGACAACAACCAGGTCCCAGGCACTTCCTTCGCCATCATCATCATCATCAGCAGCAGCAGCCATGTTCAGTCTCCTGCCTCACCTCCTCTCCAGACCCAGACTCTCTGGGGGGTCAGGGGTCGTGGACTTGACCTTGTGGCCCCCAGGAGAATGTTCACTTGGTTTGGGGTATAATTTGGGATTTATTTGGCAGGAGGCTCTGTCTCAGGCAGCATTATGCCTCATTATCCTCGGGTCCTCTCTGTTCACAGAGCGCAGCCCAGAGCAGACAAATCAACACTCCATTTTACCTACACCTTCACAATCCTACAATCAATACCTCCAACTGACAACATTATTCATTTATATACATTTAACTGCCCTGAACAGAAGATGAATAATTTAATAAGTCAAAATCCACTTTAATATTCAGGATTTACATGTAAAGTTTTTATTTTCTTGTGCTTTTTAAATAAAAGCAAAAAGATCTGTAAATAACACAAAAAATAGATGATTAATGCAAATGAATCACAGCAACAAATGTAAAAGCCAAAACTTAGTCTGTGAATGAGGAGTGGTCTAATTTGAAAGTTAAAATCATTTCAATTACTGATTCGTTTGGCATTGCTTGTGGATGAATTTTGATTTTCCTAATTTTCAATTGTTAAATTTCCCATGCAAGTAAGTTCAGTCCAAACACATACCATGTAAACTCTTTAATTAATTATTTGTATTTTTTTACTTTTTTAATTGAGCAAGTAAAGACAAAATTAAAAAGACAATTTTTACTTTTTCATCATGAATTCCTATTTATTAAAAGCTGAATATTAGCTTGTAAATTTAACTGGAAAATATGCTTACATTAGCCCAAAAAAAAATATGCTAGGCCTAAATGAACTGGGCTTTTTCAAATTCTTGTCACTTACTGTATAAAGTGGAGTGATATCTTTCAGAAGCAGGGTAAAAAAGAGTGATCATTTCTATTATGTGTGCTTCACTCTAAGTGGGTCCCTGTGGAGGACAATTTTGGAGAGATCTTTCCTGATAAGAAACAAGCCCTGCATGCATTAATATTACATTAGACCCAGCATCACAGAGCCATCTGCTCCGTCAGGTAGAGAGCTTTTCATTGACATCTCCTTATCATGTTAATATTACACTCATCAAAGAAGACTACATCGTGGAGAGGGAGGGGGGAGATGCAACAAAACGTGCAAAATTACGGATTATTCTTATGAGAAGTCTGAAAGGAGGAACAGACAAGAAAATGGTTATTTAGGTCACATATTCACTGTAATGCACAAGAAAGAGACAAATGCCGCAGGAAATGCGTCGTTTGCGTGTGAGTGTGTCGGTCGAAAATATGACATGCATGGCCAGTCACACACACACACACACAAACACAGAAAGAGAGAGACAGAGAGTCCTCAATGCCGGCAGTAGGAGGGGTGCAAATCTCCAGCGAGAGGGAGACAGGTGCAAGGCTCCGCTCTCTATACTGTAGCTTAAATGCATTTAAAGTCCATTCTTAACACACACACACACACGCACGCACACACCTCTTTATTTCAATGAGATTATTCCTGTAGCTACTGTGCTTTTGTTGGCACGTGTGTGCGCTTTGGCTGGGTGCGTGCGCATTTATGGACGTTACGTTATATTTCAATGTCAGAGAAAAGGCAAGCGGGCACACAAAAAAACATCACATGATATCATTTTAATTATAGCCTCTTTTTTTTCTTGTTTGGGGTGGGTTTTCCTCTACGAGCTGACGGGCACGGTGCCATCCTCCTCCAGAATTAACCAAATAACGCTCCTCTAAACACGTGTCAGGTTAACAAAAGGCGGAGCGCTTTTTTAAAGGCGGACTGGGAGGCCGGGAGGCGGACGTGTGCTTGTTTCTGTGCCAAAGTTTGTCACTCTCATTTGAATGTGAATGGTATTTACCACTGAGAGCTGCTCATGAGGACCCCCTGTCTACAATACTGAAGGATTTTTCAATTAGCGCCACCCCTCCCTCCCTTTCTGAACTAATCGGGGCTAATTAGGCTTCATCGCGGGGTAATAGCTTGTATTAATTGCCTTGCGGACCAACTGTTGAGGAATTTGGCGAGTGATCCAATTGAAACTGACAAGTTTATTCCGTTTATTTAATATTTATTATATTCTATAGGACACTTGTTAGCATTGGGCCTCAACACAGCGAGCAACACGGTAGTCCTTCATTTTATTTTATAAGCCTACTCCTGAAGCTCAAATCTAAAACTGTTTTATTTAAGAAAGTATCTTAATTAATTAATTATTCAAATGTAAACTATTGCACAAACAAACGGAAACAAAGCATTTAATTTTAAGAGAAATGCGTGATTTTATTCTTATATACCTTTACATCAAAATAAAACATCAGCAAACAAGCATCATGCAGTGCCAGTTCAGTAAAATACAATGTGTAGGCCTACTGGTTGTGTATGCTCTGCACAGCTTTGCTAAACCATCCTGTCACCCTTAAAAAAAGAAAACTGAATTTCTATAATTTTATCTAAGTCTAAATCTTTACAACAAAGCTAAAGCAATCTGGCCTCATTTGACTATTACGTGGGATGTTCTCTTTTTATTTACGCTGAATTGGCAAACAAATCATGCTGAACCTGCCACAATCAGACGTTTTATCTACCGGAGTGTGCTTTCAAATTTCAACTCTGAACATCATTTATATATTCCTCTCCTTAGTCCCAACTCAAGAAGAAAGAAATAATAATGTTTATTTAGTCCTCATTATTAAAGAGTTACCTTCAGTCCTTCAAAGAGCAAAGGGATTTCAAACATGACATCATAGTTACTGCAAGAACTGACACATAGCTCAGAGGATAGGGCCTGTAGTCTTACATAGCCAAAATTGATGTGCAACAAAAATAGCAACCTGAAACATCAATGCCGGATGTAAATGTATCTACTCGCGAGAATGTTTGATCATTAATCAATTAATAGTTGTGAAACAAAATAGTCCGTGTTTGAAAAAAACAAAAAACGGAAGATGAAAGCAGCCCAGTCCCACCACGACATTTAGAAAAGAGCAAGAGAAATAATGAATTGCATGTTTCTATTTATATTGGTTACAGTAAGCTCTTACACGGGGGGGGGGGGGGGGGGGGGGGGGGGGGGGGGGGGGGGGGGGGGGGGGGGGGGGGGGGGGGGGGGGGGGGGG